>OZ022266.1:91837964-91935464 GCA_963978885.1 Nemotelus pantherinus | reverse complement strand
TATTTTCAGCACTCGAAAGTTCTGTTCACGAGAACTGACGACCGGATTATCCGATCATAATGAAATTCACAGGACATGTTGATATTAACTAGGACCAGATCTGATAGAAATGATTTTGAAATGCGAGAAATATTGTGGCAGTGGTGCCATCTTAAAAAATCACTGAGAAAAAAAACAGCTTTTTGGCCTATAACTTCCGATAGAGCCATCAGATTTAAATAAAATTCACACAATATTTGGACCTTATTTATGGTAACATTTGGTGAAAATTTGGCTGAAAAATTAGAATAGGGTTGCCAGCTATGGTGATTTTTGTCTCATAAATCTTGCAAATTTGCTCAGCAAAATAAAGCTTTTTTCCCTATAACTTCCGGTGCAGTCATGATATCAATATGAAGTTTATGCAGTAAATAAATTTTAATATAAACCAAATGTCATAGGAATTTCGTACAAAAATCATGTAAGGGCTGCCAGCTATGACCATTTTTGTAATTTTTTGGAATTTCTTTACTGCGCGATTATGTCATTAGATTTGCAAATGGAAACGATCCTGCAATGAAAATTAACAACAAATATTAACGTTTTAAAAATTTGAAAAGTTTTGAGGGTGGTAACCTTAAATTTTTTTTTCACCCGTATAACTTCTAGCGCAGCGATTCAATCGAAACGAAATTTGTTGGTTGGGTTTAGTTTAACGTGAAGAAGATTTGGTATATATTTTGCTTTGCTGCTGGCACAGGGTAACGAGCTTTAGCCATTTTTGTAACTATTGCATCAACAGATGCTTCAAATTACATACACATATGCAAAATATTTGCAATAAAACTAAGAAACCAATTTTTAAATTTTCCAAGTTTTGAACATTTTTTGGATGGCTGCTTCAAACAACGTTACCCGCTAAAGCTTTCGACGAAATCCTCCGATGAGAACGAAATTCAAAGGATAAGTTGATTTAAGTATGAGCTTGTGAAGGTTAACTTATTGCTGCTTCGTAGGGAAAATGTTGCCAGCACTGAACATTTTCATCATTTGAGTTATAGTTGAGTTCTGTTGCTTTGAACAAGGAATGGTTGATATGATTCTACAAAAAAGTGTAATACGTCTTTCCACATTGTCACTCAAAGACAATTTCTTCGAAAATTAGTTTTCTAGCGGTTCAGGTGCGCTAGAGTTTTTCTTTTTAATCTAGAAAGGCCCGATAAATGTGGGAGCCAGTTTTGCCGCAAAATTTTTAGTGGCATCCGACAAAACGTAATTTTTCCTCCACATAGTATCCCCGACTAGAAAAGTCTCCCCTCTTCGCCGCAAGTCGTAACGTCCTTTGCTCGACTTTGCTGCATTTTTCATCCTCCGCACAACTTCCTTGCGGATCGCTTTTAAAGTCTCCGCATTCGTCTGCCCACCCCCGGGGGCTCCACCTCTTCCCTGAAGGTTACCATCTTCCTCCCGAAATCCAGGAAGTAAGGAGAATAACCCGTTACTGCATGTCGAGAGGTGCGCAGGGCGCACGCAATTTTTGCCAAGTAAAGGTCCCATGAGCGGTGATTGTCGGAAGCGTAGCACCGTAAACAAGGTAATCCACTGCGCATGTCTATCACTATCCAATTCTCGCGCTGGTGACAACTGTGAGTGATTTGCCTTTAAGCCAATGTAAAATTGGGCAACTTCAAGGAGGGCGTTTGGGGTGTTAATGGAGCGATATTTTGATTTTGATGATTGGGTTTGAATGGTTAGTCTGTGCTTTTAAATGTCCTAGAAAATCTCAAGGAAAAAGCTATTGTACAAAGCACAATAATGAAAATCTCAACCGCTTATTTTTTCGCAAGAAAATGTTGAATGCACTTACTTCAACGAATCATTTAGTGTTTTTATGGGTACGATGCTAGTTGTATGTACGTGCGATGTTGGGTTGCAGATTAATGCAGCTCAATAGGGTAATAGATGCAAATGTGCATTGGAAAATTATGATGTGATTGATAGATAATAATTTTGTTAACTGCAGTTGCTGGTAAGCTGCGCCTTGAAAATATCGGAACAGTTCGAAACAACGTTGGTATTTTGTTATTAGCATTGCACATTTGGGAAATGCTTTATTGAAAAAATTAAAAAAGTTGATGTTAAGATGGGGATTCTTATGTGCCCGGTAGGTTAATAGATGTAAATATGGATTGAGAAATAATGCTTCATTGAGATATATAATGTATGTGCGTACGCATATAAGACAACGTCAATGAGCTAATTGAGGATAAAGGTTGTTAAATTATGCGTAAAATGCATACATATGATATAATTGTTGTATAATAATTCTGTTGATTGACGTTATTTGTGAGGTTCATTTTGAAGATATCGGTACAGTTTGAAAATAGATTTGTATTGTGTTTTTAACAACGCACTGTATTGAAATGCTATATTAACATAGAAATAAGCATTTGAATGGCCACCGAAAGGGAATTGATAGTGGGGGAAAAATTTAATAAAGTTGATGTTTATATGGGGATTCTTCCACCCTGGTAGGGTAATACATGTAAACATGGATTGAGAAATTATGCTTCAGTGAAATATATATATGTATGTGCGTATGCATATAGGGCAATGCGAATGAGCTAATTGAGGATTTAAGGTTGTTGAACTATGCGCAAAGTGCATACATATGATTTAATTTGTGTATAGTAATTATGTTGATTGAGGTTTTTTGTGAGTTGCATTTTGAAGATATCGGTACAGGTTAAAAATATATTTGTATGGTGTTATTAACACCGCACAGTATGGAAATGCTTTATTGACATAGAAATAAGCATTTTAATGGCCACCGAAAGGGAATTGATAGTGAGCGATAAAATAATAAATTTGATATTAAGATGCGGATTTATGCAACCGGAAATGGTCATGGATGTAAATATGCATTGAGAAATTATGCTTCAGTGAGATATATGTGTATGTGCGTGTGCATACAAGACAATTCCGATGAGCTAATTGAGGATTTAGGGTTGTTGAATTATGCGCAAAGTGAATTCATATGATTTAATTGATGTATAATCATTATGTAGATTGATGTTATTTGTGAGGTGCATTTTCAATATATTGTTTAAGTTTGGAAAAACATTTGAATTGTGTTATTAATATGGGGATATGCAATCGATCATTCCACAATTCATGCATGAAATCTACGCGCAAGTCTTCTAATATTACTTGCAATGAATGCAGCGACATCAAACCATGCCATGTTCTGAGGATGCTTCAATTAACAAACAATAATTTGGAAAGCATGAACAAGCGAAACGAGTCGTTATCTCGAGACAATGCTGTTATCAGGAATATTATTAAGAACTTATCTTCTTCATTAAAACCTATGGTCGATTTAATAGACGACTTACGCGGTCAGCAAGATAAAGTCTTGGCACTATCCTCTAGACTAGACCAAATTGAAGATAAGATGGACTTAATTCTATCTAAAATTAGGAGTGTCGATGTTAAGGCGTCAGCCGTAGCTGACACTGTAGTAGACATTACTGACACGAGTCTAACTTCGTGTTCGATCGACCTAATATCTTCAAAATTAAACGCGATGGAGCATCAACTTGATCGTATCTCAATCTCCCAACCCTCAAAACCTGCATCAAGATCCATTGCCTGCCAGACGGTTCCGGAAAATGAAACACCGACAACTTCTGATAGTGTTGCTACAAAACACAAACCGATTTCTGATAATGTTGGCGCAAAACATAAATCAACTTATAAAATAGCAGATGCAGCAATGAGTGAGCGGAAAGCGAATTCAAAAAATAACGTCAAATGTTCAAAATCATCTGCTAATACGACTTCGAAATCTCCAGTCTCCGCATCTAATGTAGCTAAGAAAACTAGCTCAAAAGCAGTAGATGCCAACATCGTATTAGATCCTCATATAGTATCAAATGATTTGAATATTTTCAACTGCACCCTCAGAGGTGTCACACAACCCAGAGCTATATTTGTATCTAGGCTTGCTCCTGATACCACCGCAGATGACGTGAAGAAAAATGTTGAGGGAATCCTTGAGCATACAAAATCCTTCATCCCTAAGGACTGTGTATCAGTTATTAAGATAGGGAATCGGCATCGTGTATCATCATTTAAAATTATAGCACCAGATTGTTGCTTTGATTCCATTGCAAATAGCCTTTTCTGGCCGCCGAACTCTGTTGTGCATGAATTCATCAACAAACGAATAAGTAAATCAAGTGCTGCAACAAAAAACGGGACGAACTCATCTCAGCACTTTACACCAACGTAAGTGGAATGCGATCTAAACTTAATAAGTTCTATGAGCTGTCAAACTCTGAAGCTTTTGATGTCATTGCGATCACCGAAACGTGGCTTTGTGCAGATATTCACAATGCTGAAATTTTTAATTCGGAGTATACTATTTTCCGCCGGGATAGACATGGAGATCTTACTGACGCTCCTGTCGGAGGTGGTGTTCTTCTGGCGTTTCACAAAAAATTCAAAGTATCTCTAATCGAAATACCGCATACAAATAATGAATTTATTTGTGCCCAAGTCGAACTGACGTCAAAGAAAATATTTTTCGGTGTCAACTACACGCCACCAAATTCTTCGTATGATGTTTATGCTTCGCTTATACATATTATGCAGCTCATATGCGATCTTGCGGACAATAACGACGACGTCGTCTTAATGGGTGATTTCAACCTACCTAGAATAAACTGGTGCCCTTCTGCGGACGGCACTTTCGAAGTTCCGAGCTCTACTTCTATTGGCGGACAACAAGACATCAACATTGCAAACGAATTTATATCACTTGGTTTGTTTCAAGCCAATTGCATCCGGAACGCAAATGGAAAAATGCTGGACCTGATTTTTTTGACTGATGCCTCTTCTACTGTGGTGAAACCCCTCACATCATCTCTCATCGACGAAACCGCGCATCATTGTGCACTCAACATTATTTTCGAGCCAAAGTCTAGTAATTACTTATCATCGAGCACATCTGAACTTAAATTTAATTTTAGACGAGCTAATGTCGATCAAATACGTGACTTGCTTGCTAACTATGATTGGTCCTCCGTGTTGCAGGAACCTAATCCTGATAAAGCTACGTTCTACTTCCACATTCGGTTGTTTAGCTGTTTTTTACGGTGCGTGCCAACTACCTTCACTAAAAGCAAGGTTCGTTTTCCTTGGATGTCTCCACAGCTTTGCCATTTAAAAAATTCCAAAAACAAAGCCTGGAAAAAGTTTCGCCTGACTCGCTCAGAACCTGACTATCAACGTTTTTCCACATTACGAGATCTGCATCATAATGAAGTTGCATTTGCATATCATAGACATACGCAACAGCTTAGATTTCATTTTCAAGCTCAACCTAAGAGATTTTGGAATTTTGTTAATTCTAAGACTTATAACGATGGGTATCCACTCACATTTAAATCTGTCGACTCTTATTTTGATGATCCCTTTGATATTAGTAATTTATTTGCTTCCGTTTTCCGTAAAGCCTATCGTACGGACTTTCCTAACTCCAGACACTTTTCACCCTACTTGACGAACTCAACAGTTTCTTCTTTGGAGATGAAGGATTTAAAAATTGACGAGGACACTATTATCACATTTGTTAATAAACTTGACAGTAATATAACACCTAGCCCAGCTGGCATACCTAATTTGGTCTTGAAATATTGTGTGTCGTCACTACTACCTGTGCTGTCTTATATTTTCAATACATCGTTAAAAACAGGCATCTTTCCTCATTTGTGGAAATACTCCACAGTCACTCCTATATTCAAGAAAGGGAGTCGTAATGACGCTTGCAACTATAGACCTATTGCAAAACTTCCCTGTGTCGCAAAACTTTTTGAAGCCATGGTCACGAATGTTGTAGCCTTTCATTGCAAATCAATTATGGCTCCGTATCAGCATGGTTTCATGAAAGGTCGTTCAACCACAACCAACCTGCTTGAATTTTCTCACCAAATAACCAACTCAATTGAAGCTGGGCTCCAAACTGACTGCGCCTACACAGACTTGACGAAAGCCTTTGATAAGCTTGATCACTCTATACTTTTAGCTAAGCTTCATTCCTTTCAATTCCCTTACTTGTTTTTAAATTGGGTTGACTCTTACTTGACGAATCGAACTCAACGTGTATCCTTTCGCGGTGCCTTGTCATCTGAAATTAGAACGACGTCTGGTGTTCCACAAGGTAGTCATCTAGGCCCTTTACTGTTCGCCTTATTTATTAATGACGTAGGTTCCATTCTACAGTCATCTTCTGTTCTTCTTTATGCCGATGACGCTAAAATTTTCAAAGTTGTGAGAAACCTTAACGATTGCAATGATTTGCAGCAGGATCTAAACAGATTTGCCAAATGGTGTTCCGATAACAATCTCCTAATTCATCCTGACAAGTGTACGATTATATCTTACACACGCAAAAATAATCCTGTAATCTATGAATACTCACTTTTGAGTACATCTTTAATTAGATCAGCGAAAGTACTCGATTTAGGAGTATTGCTGAATCAATCCTTCACATTTGACGATCACATCGATTCAATCGTTGTGAAAGCTAGCAATGCCTTAGGTTTTGTCAGAAGACGTTCGAAGGAATTCAACGACATTTTTTTAACTAAGACCCTTTTTTGTAGCTTAGTAAGACCTATTGTCGAATATGCAAGTATTGTATGGTCACCATATCAAAAAGTCTACATAGACCAAATTGAGTCAATTCAAAAGAGGTTCTTACGTTTCTGCCTCCGCGGTCTTCCGTGGTATGACCCTTTACATCTACCTCCTTATCAAGACCGGTTAAATCTTTTACGAATGGATACCTTGGACTCTCGACGTCAAAATTCCAAAATCTTATTTGCCGCGAAAATTTTGGATGGCACCGTTGACTCAAACTACTTATTAAGCCAACTTAATTTTAACATTAATAACAAACGTGTCAGGCGTGTTAACTTTTTGTCGATCCCTCAACATTCAATTGAAACTTTGAACCGTACACTGCTATCTGTCGTGAGCTCCAAGTTTATTTTGATTTACTCTTTCCGCCAGTCGATTTTCTCGTCACACTTAATTTCGAACGCTATTCGTGATTCTCCTACGCGCCGCCGTCTAGTGCTTTTGTGTGTTAATTGGCGCTGTACTTGGACTTCTTACGTCGAGTTCTTAAACTTTGCATTTTTACCGCTTTTCGCCTTGTGCTTTGCGTGCTGTCATCAACTTTTCTACGGGAGTGTGTCTCGGCTTTCCTTTGGATACATTTTTGACATTTTTGACGTTTTGACGCTTAGAAGTGTGTGCACCTTGAACATAGCGCGTCGCCATTTGTGCTTTATTGTTGCATTTATTAGTACTCGGGAGTGCGTCTCTGCTTTATACTTAATCCATTTGTGTCATTTTTGACATCTTATCATTTGGAAGCCTGTGCACCCTGAACTTAGTACGAACATTTGTACAATGTTTCATTGCGATGCTACTGAATGTTTGGACAAAAAACACACTTCGCCTATGATCACTTGTGCTGGTTTTTGTGCGTTAACTTTTCATTCTAAATGCGTCTCCCTTCCGGGTAAATGCACGGATGTGATCTTGCAACGTGATTCGGGCGTCTACTGGTTTTGCGACAAATGTAGGAAACACTCAATGGTGTCCTACGCTTCTCGTCTACGTTCAGCGAAGACCGCCATCGATACTCTTTCTAACGCACTTGCGAAACTAACGGACGATTTTCGCCACACTAGCAAGGAGGTCGATGAGCTGGTCCGTATTGCTGACATTGAGCAGCCCACTGTGTCATCACACGCAACATTGAATGATGACTGCATTACAACAAACCCACCTGGATCTCCTACAGCTGTACGTACTCGTTCGCAGGCTCAAGCTGTAGCTAAAGCGTCGAAACGGGTTCCTCAACAGTCACCATGTAGTCATCAACAGCTGCTGATACCTTCGATCTCTCCATTGTCTTCGATCCAGACGATGCAAATTGCACCCTCTTCACCGCAGGATAGAAACTCAACTATTCAACATCTATCCGCCTCTGCAACTGCTTCTCAAACACTACCGACGGTGCATATCGCACCCTCTTCACCGCAGGATAGCAACTCAACTATACAACATCTATCCACCTCTGCAACTGCTTCTCAAATACTACCGGAAATAGAAGTTGTTAGTCCTCCACTGAAGGTTTTTATTTCACGGCTAGCATATCGTACTTCTGCCGAATCCATCAAGAAGTATGTGGCCGCTAAACTCGGATACGCGCCACCGCTACTGCTGTGCAGAAAACTCACCGCGGATAATCTTCAAGATCAGACCATTGCTTCTTTCTGCATCACGGTTTCTTCTGGCATCAATGAGTTACTTAAGTACGACTTCTGGCCACCTGGGGTCTTCGTAAAGGAGTTCACTAAGATTCCGCGTGAAAATTTTCGGTCCAGAGCAGGAAAAAAGACACAAACATAAACATAAACCGTTCCTTAAAGCTTTACTACCAAAACGTCCGTGGCTTGAGGACCAAGTCCTATAAAGTAAGTCTTTCTTCTACTTTATCAGCTCATGATATCATATGCCTTACGGAAACCTGGTTGAACGAGGATATTTTTGATGCTGAGATCTTGCCACAGTACACTGTTTTCCGCAAGGATCGTGACCGTTTAGTCTCTGGTAAGTCTGATGGTGGAGGGGTTCTCGTTGGCATTCACGAATCTCTCGCTTGTTCAGTTTGCAGCGATTTTTCTACTTCTTCCTCAGTGGAATGTATTTTAGTGCGTGTTTCTTTAACTCCTACTTCATTGTTATTGGTTGCTTCAATCTATATCCCCTGTAATAGCCCTTCTTCACTTTACGAACTTTTCTTTTCTGAGCTATCATCCTATCTTCTATGTCGTTTTCCATCCGACCACTTAATGTTATGTGGTGATTTCAATATGCCCTCAATCGAGTGGAACACCTCCTTTTCAACCATTACTTCTAGTAATAATCTTTCCTTAATCCTGTCTTCCTTCATTTCTTTATGCTCCCTTTCTCAATTAAACTCGTTACCTAATACCAATAGAAAAATACTAGATCTTATCTTTTCTAATCTTCCAATGTCTTCCGTTTACTTAGATTCCGCTGTTTTACCGTATGTCCCTCCCGATCCCCATCACCCTCCTTTACTTTTAGAACTTTCTTTAAATTTTCCCGCTAGATCTAAAGTCCCTCGCTATTCCCGGTTCAATTTCTTTAAAGCCAACTTCGCCGGAATGGCGAACGAAATCAACCATGTTAATTGGTACGCATTTCTTCGCTGTTTAGACGTTGACGAGGCTCTTCATAGACTTTACGTCTTCCTTACAAACCTCATTCATCGCTTTACTCCCACTTGTCGTTCCAGAAGGCCTAATGATGCTCCATGGTTTACCACTGAAGTTGCTGCCGCCCTTAGGGCAAAGGATGTTGCACGTAACAAATACAGACGTTCTTCTCTGCTTGTTGATCTTCTTGAATTCAAAAAACGACGCTCTCATGCCAAAAAGGTCGCTAAAGAAGCCATGTGTGCCTACGTTGCCAGAGTTGAGGCTTCGATCTGTTCCAACAATTCTAAACCCTTCTGGTCATTCATTCACTCCCTGAAAAAATCCCCCGTTATCCCCCAAAGCATGTTTCTTCACGAAAATTCTGCTGCCACAACTGAAGAGACCTGTGAGCTCTTCGCTCGTTTTTTTTCGTCGTTTTCAACACCGCAAAACTCTCTTTCTCCTCCACATGTTTCTTTTTCAACTCCTTCGTCGTATCGTGATAGCCTGAAAGCGCTCTCTTCTTTCCATACAAACCCTTTAGAAGTTGAGAACTTAATGAGCTGTCTCGATTCTAGCTCTAGTTGTGGCTCTGACGGTATTCCAAACATACTAGCCAAGTCACTATCTTCTTCACTTTGTGTACCCTTGTCGATAATATTTAACCTCAGCATCGCAACTGGCGTTTTTCCTTTCTTATGGAAATCTGCCAATATTTTCCCTATACTTAAAACCGGTGACCCTGCTTGCATCTCGAATTACCGCCCTATATCGCTTTTGCCTTGCTTCAGTAAACTACTAGAAAGAGTTGTCTACAACAGAGTATATCCTCTATTTGTGCCTCTCCTCGCCACCGAGCAACATGGATTTGTCAAAGGCAAATCTACTGTTACTAATTTGCTATCGTTCACCAACACTGTTGCCTCCGCCATTGATCAGCAAAGACAGGTGGATGTTCTTTACACAGATTTCTCCAAGGCGTTTGACTCTGTCAACCATGAGCTTCTTCTGTTGAAATTAGAGAAATATGGTTTTCATGGTCCGCTGCTTTCCTGGTTTTCTACTTACATTCATGAGCGTACTTGTGTTGTTACGGTGAACTCCTGTTCGTCCACTCCCTTCTATCCCTCCTCGGGTGTTCCACAGGGTTCGATCCTTGGCCCCTTATTATTCCTAATTTTCATTAATGATCTCCCGGGCCTGCTAAACTCTTTTTCTCTTCTATACGCAGACGATCTAAAAATATTCAGAGTAATCGATACATTCGAAGATTGCTTACAGCTTCAGAATGACCTGCTCACTCTTATCAACTGGTGTAATGCAAATCATCTTACTTTGAATGTCTTAAAATGTCGCCAAATGTCATTCACGCGTAAAACTTACCCAATAGTATTTACTTACTACGTTTCTGGAGCCTCTCTCGAAGTCGTTTTAAATTTTAAAGACCTCGGGGTAATTTTTGACTCTAAACTATTATTTGATAAACATATCTTGCACATAACCTCCAAAGCGTCCAGACTTTCGGGTTTTATACTGAGATCATCTAAATATTTTACCGATATCTCCACTTGTGTACATTTGTTTGTCTCCTTTGTCCGCAGTATCCTCGAATACTGTTGTCAAATTTGGTGTCCTCATTTTCAATATTTGATTGATGCGGTTGAATCTGTACAACGCAGGTTCACCCGCTCTCTTCTTTACAAATTCAATTTTGATTACCGTGGGTATAGTGCGAGACTTACCATGCTGCAAATACCATCCCTGAAATCTCGCAGACTTTTTCTCGATGAATGCCTTCTGTTCAAACTGCACCATCAACTTGTTCCATCTGACCTCTGCAACCAGGTTTCCGTTCGTGTTACGGATCGGTCAAATAGATCCACGTTAACGTTTAACGTTCCTTTTGCGCGGACTGACACGTACTACTTTTCACCGCTTTTACGCATACCTAGGCAGCATAATGCACTCGGACTAGGTTCTCTGCCACCGACCTTGTCACGTTTCAAAACTATTTTAAAGGATAAAGTCGTTACTTTTTCTATTTAATACGTTTTTATCTTTTTTCCTTGCTCATTTGATACATTAATTTTAATTTTGATTTTCTTATTTCGATATTCTTTTTGTTCTATGTATATGCTTACATTTTTTTTTTTTCTCTCTTTTTCATTGTAGTTTTTTTTTTTTTTTCTTATTTTTCTTAATTTTGAATTTATTCATGTTCACCTTTACTTTGTTTATGATATTTGATATTTTTATTATTATTATTTTGTGCTCTCTATTTTACATTCATTCATTAGTAGATTCTTTGTATATTTTATATGTTTCTATATTTTATATGTTTCTATATTCAGTTATTGGATTTTTATCTGTTGAATATGTAAATAAATAAATAAATAAATAAATAAACATCGGACCAATTATGGTTGCAATGAACCAGTCACTTCAATAAGTAGATGCTTTAACGAAGCTTATTATAAGTTTGATTTTCATTTATCTACAGCATCACTTAAACGAATTCCGTGTAAGAATAATTAATTTTTATTGTATGTGTATAGTCTGCATTAGACGAATTTAATAAATGATTATGATTATGATTAATACCGCACAATATGGAAGTGCTTAATCGACATAGAAATAAGCATTTGAATGGCCACCGGAGGGAAATGGAGAATGGGCGCAGAAATTAATATTGTCAATTATATAGATTTACAACATTTGATTTTTTTGGCTTCACTCAGAGGAATATATGTCCGCGAATGCAAAAAAGTTTTTACTTGTTCAGTTGTTAATGCAAGCAAAAATTTTATTGTTTACTTGTAAATGGAAGAATTTTTTTGTTTCTTTAAAATTATATAGATCTGTCCTCATTTTAGAACTGTCTTGCAAACAAAGACAAGTTTTATGTTGGAATTGACAACATATTCATGTCTTGTATGTTTTATATATACTGAAAAAAAAACAGACAGCACAAATCTACCAGTGGTCGACCAGTCTACAAAACCTGAAATCGATAATGTCATTGATCAATATCGCGTGAGAGAAAAGCTAGCTAAAAAAAATTAGGGAGCTGAGTGCTGAGAATAGTATATTGAAGGCGAAAAACAAAAATATTGTAAAAATTTGTATGAACGGTCAATTGAAAAAATTGGAAAATTTCGAAAAACGGATCAAATGGTCAATTGAAGGCATTTCGAGTACCATATGCCTGCATTCGGCTGGACCTCGATCATATCGGCTACTGCTAAAAAGAAACTTTCCGCTCCCAGCGGTGTCCACACTTCATAATTGGGCCAAAAATATTAAAATGAAACCTGGCATCATAGCATCAGCCATTACGCTAATGAAAAATGCTGATTTCACAATCAAAGAAAAAATGTGCGTTTTTCTGGCTGATGAGATGAAAATTAAAGCCAATACGAGTATGACAAAAGCAACGATTGCGTCCTTCATCCGCCAAATTTTGTGCAAGTTATTATGGCCCGAGGCTTGATTGAGAATTGGAAACAACCGATCTTCTATGATCACGATTGCAAATTAACGGTGCAAATAATACAGGAACTTTTAGAAACGTTAAATTGCATAAGCTATCAGGTGACAGCGCTAATCACTGTTTGGGACCTACAAATCAAAATTTGTGTAAAGAGTTGGGCATCACACAAAAAACGCCATATTTTCAAAGAAAATGCAATGGAAACCGGATCTATTACTTTGCTGACACACCACATGTTATAAAATTATTGAGAAACCATATCATGGATTCTGGTTTCAAACTCAACGGAGTACTAATTGACAAAAGCCCGTTATTAGAACTTTTCTTGAAAATAGACAATTCGGATCTGAATAAGGCTCACAAACTAACAAGCAAACACTTGGAAGCAAGGTATGCGCAAAGACAAAAAGTCAAATTAGCAACGCAGCTATTTTCCCTCCCCAACTCCGCGGCATTAAAAAGATCAGGCTCGCTGCAAATGCTGAAGAGCAACAATTGGTTGGA
The DNA here is from genome assembly GCA_963978885.1 of Nemotelus pantherinus. Lineage (NCBI taxonomy): Eukaryota > Metazoa > Arthropoda > Insecta > Diptera > Stratiomyidae > Nemotelus > Nemotelus pantherinus. The sequence goes on along the minus strand of OZ022266.1, from coordinate 91,922,186 downwards.
GTATGCTAATTTCATCAAACAGGTATTTTAAAATATGAATTAATATCTTGCATTTATTCATGGGTATTTCATTGCAGGTTAAAGATTGGTTCGTTTAACAGCCGAGTCCATTAAGCAGACTCGAGAGACCGTATGAAAGTATATGGTCTGGCAAAGGAAGAACAAGATAATATACTTGATAGTATGCTGCACACAGCTTCAATAATTAAAGTGGGAAACCATAAAAAGATATTTCCTTTTCAAAGAGGCATAATCACAAACATAAATTCTTTGAAAATGCTCTACCAAGATCTAAAGGCTGATTTTGGGCTGTTATACTTGCTGACATACCGCCTTAATCAGGACCCATTGGAGCAATTTTTCGGCGCCATGAGAGCATCCGGAGGACTTCACGATCATCCAAGCGCCCTCGAGTTCAAATACCGCATGAGGAAGTATTTACTTGGGCGAAACGAGCAAGTATTGTCTGAAAGTGCCAGTATTGAGTCAGACAATATACCGCCTACGCAACTAACGGCAAGTATTGCGTATGACTGTATGTAGTGTAGCGTATGACTGTTCGACAACTAAAACAGCTTCACTCATGCGGTATTTAGATACTGATGAGCCAGAAAACCAAACACCGCAAGATCCAATCCAACTGGATGCATTGGAGTGTGATGGATTAGAGCATATAGCTGGCCATATTGCTTTTAAATTAAGAAAAATAGATCCATCCTTAGGAATGCCCACTTGGAAAATGGATAAAAAGGAAGAATTACAAACATGGTGTGACTATCTATCCGAAAGAGGACTCTATAAACCAACCAAAATCCTTATGGAAGAAATTGTACAGCATAATGAAATTTTTACTAAAACTCATAGGCGTAGCTTGAAAAAATAAACCAAATATTTGAGCTGAATTTTTAACACTATCAGGTCACATAGATTTAAGCAAACATGTAAAAAAACTTTTCTTAAGATGTAAAATCTATTTTCAAATAAGGCAACTGAACAAAAGCTTACAAGATACTCATAAAAAAACCCTAGCGCACCTGAACCACTAGAAAACTAATTTTCGAAGAAATTTTCTTTGAGTGACAAAAAAGTGTGGAAAGACGTAAAACACTGTTTTGTTGAATCATATCAACCATTCCTTATCCAAAGCAACAAAACTCAACTATAACACAAATGATGAAAATGTTCAGTGCTGGCAACCCGAACGAAGTAGTCCGAACGAAGCGTCCGTTCGGCAGTCCGAACGAAGCAGCAATAAGTTTATCATAACAAACTCATACTCAAATCAACTTATCCTCTGAATTTCGTTCTCATCGCAGGATTTTATCGAAATTTTCACCGGTTAAACGTTGTTTGAGGCTGCCATCCGAAAATGTTCAAAACTCGGAAAATTTTTAAATTGGTTTCTTATTTTTATTGCAAATTCTTTGCATATGAGAACGTAATTTGAAGCATCTGTTGGTGCAATATTTACGGAAATGGCTAATGCTTGTTACCCTGTGTAAGCAGCAAAGCAAAACACATACCAAATCTGCTTCACGTTAAGTTAAACCCAACCAGTAAATTTCGTTTCAATTGAATCACTGCGCTGGACGTTATACGGGTGAAAAGAATTTTAGGGTTACCATCCTCAAAACTTTTCAAGTTTTTAAAGCGTTAATATTTGTTGTTAATTTTCATTGCAGGATCATTTCTATTTGCAAATCTAATGACATAATCGCTCAGTAAAGAAATTAAACAAAATTACAAAATGGTCATAGCTGGCAGCCCTTTCATGATTTTCGTACGAAATTTCTACGACATTTGGTTCATATTAAGGTTCATTTACTGCGTGAAGTTCGTTCTGATTTCTACACTGGACCGGAAGTTATAGGGAAAAAAGCTTTATTTTGCTGAGCAAATTTGCAAGATTTAGTAGACAAAAATCACCATAGCTGGCAACTCTATTCTAATTCTTCAACGAAATTTTCACCAAATATTACATAAAGTATGATCCAAGTATTGTATGAATTTTGTCAAAATCTGATGGCTGAATCAGAAGTGATAGGCCAAAAACCACTTCTATCAGACCTGGTCCTAGCTAATATTAACATGTTCTGTAAATTTCACTATGATCGGATAACCCGGTCGTCAGTTCTCGTGAACAGAACTTTCGAGGGCTGAAAATAGAGGTAGTTTGGTGATGGGTTGCCGTTCTTGTGCGAATCGGAATTTGGAAAATTTTAATCTGACGTGATGGACAAAGATTTTGATTTATCAATGATTTGAGTTTTTTGGCAAAAAGCAAAAATTTTTCAGGAAGGTCGATGATTTGAAGGATTTTTTTTAAGAGTCTGCCATAGCTATAGGGTTACCCACACTGTCTTTAAAATCCATGTGTCCTAAGTTCTAGCCTACATCAATACGCTCTATCAATTTCACGATGATCGAATGTTCCTGTCAGAAGTTATGACAAATCAAAATTTGAGAAAAATTCCTTGCCCACTTTTAGGCACTCAGCACCCACAAACGGCTCAAAATTTCCAATTCTTTATCATGAGCAAACCTAAAACATAATAAGTTTTTATTTCCAATACTTTTTGTTACGAAAATTTTACACTGCTTGGAAATATAGGTGTACCTGAAAATTCACTCAAATGCCCGCCGCCGCCAAAAGGTTAAAGATAACTGAATTCGAACAAGTCATGGACCTACCTACTATATACATCTACGACATCCGAAAATTTCAGCTCAATCGGATCGGCCACTCCAAAGATTACTTCTATTAACCGATTTGCTGATATATATATATATATATATATATATATATATATATATATATATATATATATATATATATATATATATATATATATATATATATATATATATATACATATATATATATATATATATACATATATATATATATATATATATATATATATATATATATATATATATATATATATATATATATATATATATATATATATATATATATATATATATATATATATATATATATATATATATATATATATATATATATATATATATAATGAAATATGAATTTTCGGCGAAACGAGTTTAGTACTATTGTTCTTGGAACATTAGTAAAAACAGAAAATTCAGTAAAACACTTCATTAGCGAATGTTTTTTTTTAATGATCTACTAAGAACCCTTTGATTCATAATCCTCCATCAAATCGGAATAAACTGATACAGGATCAGAGATCAGCTTTCCCCTGCGAAGCAATTTCAACCTTCTAGCCATCAGTTTCAAACAAGGAAGCATGTGCACCATAAATTGGGAACGCTACTTTAATATCCCCAGGTATAAATTTTATTGTTATATTCGTTAATTTAATCAGAAGTTGGGCTGTAAAGATGTTCAAGTGTCTCGAATTTTAAATATATATGAGGAAAATATAAAAAGACACACCAATACATCATTCATAATATACTAACGTTGTCAATAACTTTCAAAATTGTTTCGCCTACTTACATGTTGAGCGCATACACTAAGAAAACTATGTACATTTTTTCGGGGAAATGAATATATCATCGAATAAAATTAATAAGGACTTAGCGCCAAAGAAAATTTTACTCGGTGAAAACAATATAATTCATTCATTTAAAGTAACTGATATTATATAACGAGCAATATTCTTTTGTTCATTCATATTTCTTATTGAAACAACCAAATAGTTAACATATATCAGAGCAATACAACCTATCATAAATATTGAACTTACCATGGGTAAAGTTGAACTTACCTTATTTTCATAAAAGATTTACTTCCAATTAAGCTCAAATGTTCCATAAATTAAAGCAATTTAGTATGACCCAAAAGAAACATGTTGAAAGACTTTTATCAAATTTGTTCACATTATAGATGTAGATTAAATTTTAACAGAAGAAAATTCATAAATTTTCGTTGTATTAATCGGAAAAGTTGATTCGTTAGTAACCTCAGATGTAACTAGATCGCCTCCTCGCGGTGCATCCTGGGTAACGCTAAATGATCTAGACTCTCTTCACGACCGCTTTCGTCTCTGGACCTTTCTCGACTTACGATTCGTTTGTTGCACTTGGGCTGGTGATCGTAGCATTCTGGACTTAGTCGTCTTCAGGCGCGGTAGCGACGGAGTGAAATCCGCTTCGTGAACGGCTCCGGGTTAATACGATCATCTCCGTCCCGTTAAAACCCTGGCAGGCCTCGGAGTACGTTCTCAGGTTCGTCGCCATTAAGTTGGTGGTGTAGGTTCAGTTGAGGTGGACTCCTGATTAGCACCGATCCGGCTCTGACTACTTGTCCCCATAAGGGCTGGTGGCAACCCTCGCATGGCCTCCCTGCTTTGCAAAGATAACCATGGGATCATTAAGGTGACTACACATTCGAACTTGAGATAGCGGCTCTGAGTGGGGACCCTTATAGCATGAAAAAGTATCAAACCAAACATAAACTCGTCAGGCACAAGCCTGGCAATCAACCAAACTCATCCTCTAATGTAGAGGAGGGGGCTAAGTTAGCTGCGCCGTTGCTTGCAGTTAAAGCTTCAGGAAGTGGAGACATGGTGAATAAGCCAGCTCTGCGGACTGAGGTTAAGGCTGCGGGGGTTCGTGGAGACATGGCGATCGAGTCAGCTCCACTGACCACTGGCACAGCTGCCAAGCAAGGCTATGGAGACATGACGAGTGGGTCAGCTCCATTGCCTGGCACAGCGGCTAAGCAAAGGTGTGGAGACATGACGAGTGGGTCAGCTCCTATGCCTTCAAAATCTTCCTCAACCCCTGTTTCAGGCGGTTCCGGGGCTGAGGTCACCAAGCCTGGCCCTGCGAATGCCAAGAAGTCCGTTTGTGGCCAGTGTGATGAGAAGGTTTCGGTGAATGAGCCAGCCCGACCATCAACAAGCGCTACTTCCGGTGCCGCTTCCTCCTCTTCAGGCACACAAAGCTCCTCCGCCAATAAATCTCGGGCTTATGGAACTAGAAGGGCAGCCTTCAAAGTTCTGAGGAAGTTTGAAAATGTCCCTCCTAACACTATGTCCGACAAGGACAAAAAGTCCCTTCAGTGGGCAAAATCACAAATTGGGGAGCACTCTAATCCGCTCCCTCTACACCCTGGAGCTTTAGCTCAGAAACGACAAAGGTCGGCTGAGCAGATGAATCAGGGCAGACAAGACTGCAAAAAGCAGAAAGTAGTGACGGCTCCTACAGGGATAACTCGGCCATTTAGTGAAATGGCCAAAGAGTGCCTGGTTTGGGCCGTGGTTGATGCCAGCAAGGGAGATGGAACCATCTCCCCCGAAAACTGGCTTAAGATCAGGCAGGCTTTATTTGGAGTCTGCTGCAGACTGCAGAAGGCCAGCTCGGGTCCACCACCTACGGTGAACGATGCGGGCTGGTATAAAGGAATCAGGCTGGTTGCGTGTGGGGACCAACGATCAGCCGATTTTTATAAGCAGGCAATCTCCGAGCTGGGGGAACTCTGGCCAGGCGCCAAGCTTAAGGTGGTGCACAGGGATGAGATTCCCAGCCGGCCTAGATGCAGGACTTGGATTCCAAGTTTCCACTCGGATCCAGTGGAAGTCCTGGAAATAGTGCGGCTTTTCAACCCGGATCTTCCAACGGAAAATTGGAGGATTGCGAAAATTGGAGAGCCGGTGGATAATCGGCGGGAGGCCCTCTTCATCATCAATGAAGAGGCACTCCCGGTCTTAGATGCCCGAAAAGGCATTATCAGGTATGGGGTCGAAAAACTAGCCCTGCGGATCTACCGAAGCGACAGGCCAAAGAGCTCTGCTGCGGGAGATCCAACACCTGAGGAACCTCAACCTAAACAGGTGACTCACATGACGGGCGACCCACCTAAAAAGGGGTTGGACACATGTTCGAGGGCGACATCTGAGGATGAGTCGGATGTGGAATCCCTCTACGCAGACGGGGTTAGTGTCGGGACTACCTCCGATTTGGGTGGCTGCCTGGACCTCATGACTCTGGAAGCAGAGGAAGAGGCTGGGCAGACATCTATGTCAGACGGGGAGGACCTGGATCTAACCATCGTCGAAAATAAATGATGGTGAAGGTATTGCAGATCAACCTTCACCATTCCAAAGTAGCATCAGCTACCCTGCTCTTGCGACTGTCTAGGACAGAGGAGGAGCTGATTCTAATCCAAGAACCATGGGTTGCTAAAAACCGGGTTTGCGGGTTACGCACTGAGGGATACAGACTAGTGGTACCCGATGGCTTACATGAGCCACGTGTCTGCATTCTTGTCAAGAAAACCATAAACGTCCTTGTACTACACAATTTCAGTGACAGGGATAACATGGCTGTTGCAGTGGAAATCGACCAGAGACCATACTGGTTTGTTTCTTGCTACATGGCACACGATCATGGCGATAGCCCACCTTGCGACATTGTCAAGGGTGTTGTGGCTGAAGCCACAAAGATTGGTGTGCCTCTTATTCTAGGGACTGACGCCAACGCTCATAATGAAGTATGGGGTAGCTCCAACACTAATGGCCGAGGCGAGGAACTTTTTGATTTCATCCTGGCCCACGACCTTTTTATTGCCAATACTGGTAGTGAACCAACCTTCCTTACCTCAAACCGCAGGGAGGTTCTTGATGTTACTTTGATTAGTGGGCGGCACTCGCATCTTCTCCGTGACTGGAGGGTTCTACAAGAGTGCTCATTCTCTGATCATAGGTACATATCGTATAACGTGGCTGGCCGAAGCTCTGCTATGCAGGCAGCCTTTATCAACAGAAAGAGGACGGACTGGAAGCTATTTAAGTCTCTGGAACGATCCTCACTGGAAACTGCTCCTAGGAGCATTGACTGCTACCATGAATTGGATCGGGCGGTTGACACCCTTACTAGTTCTCTCAACTCCGCGTCTAGGGAAGCATGTAAGCCACCCTCGGCCAGAGGCAATCCTAAGCCTCCCTGGTGGAGTATGGAAATCACTATCCTGCGGAGAGAATGTAGCAGGGAGTTTAATAGCTCGAAAAGATCTAATGACTGGTCGGTGTATAAAACGAAGCTGAAGGCTTTTAAGTATGCCATACGCAAGGCTAAGAGGTCCTCATGGAGATCTTTCTGTGGAAATGTAGAGAGTCTCAGCGAGGCAAATCGCCTTCGTAAGGTCTTAAGCACGACACCAAAGGCTATGGGGTGCATAATGAACCCTCAGGGCATTTGGACTAGTTCGAGTGCAGATACTCTAAACGTTCTTATGGACGCACATTTCCCGGGTAATTATGGCCCTATAGGGACAGTGCACCAAACGGAACTAAATTACGGTAGAGAGCCACCTTTCAGAATATCAAACTCTCAGCTGAGGTGGGCTATTAACTCCTTTGAGCCGTTTAAATCCCCGGGCCCTGATGGCGTGCTTGCGGCTGACGTTCAGCAGTCCATAGAAATATCGCTACCATGGCTCAGGGAGATTTATAACGCTTGCCTACGCTTCTCGTATGTTCCCACCAGCTGGCGGGAAACTAGAGTTGTGTTTATTCCGAAAGCAGGAAAAGTCTCTCATGTTAAGCCAAAGGACTATCGTCCAATAAGTCTTAACTCAGTCCTGCTTAAGATTTTGGAAAGGATCATTGATTACCATATTAAACGATCAATCGATCCTATGTTGATCTCGCAGTCACAGCACGCCTATACCAAAGGCAAGTCTGTGGAGACTGCTCTTCACGTCCTTATTGAGCAAGTTGAGAAATCTCTTGCTCTAAAGGAATATACGCTTGCTGTCTTCCTGGACATCGAGGGGGCCTTCAACAACGTTAATTCTAACGCAATTGTTGAGGCTCTCTCGGTGATGCATGTGGATGAACGGCTGATTGCTTTTATTGTGCAGCTTCTCAAAAGTAGAGTTGTAATCTCTACGCTGGGTAATGCCAGCGTAAGACGAGGAGTCAGCACGGGCACACCTCAGGGTGGAGTTCTCTCTCCCCTGCTGTGGAACATCACGGTGAATACTCTTCTAAGGAAGCTGGACCGTGCCGGCTGCAAAGTGATTGCTTATGCAGACGACATAGCTGTTTCAGTGTCGGGAAAGTATTTATCTACGCTATCGGAGAGGTTAAATCACTCTCTTGACATAATTTCGCGTTAGAGTCGTGAGTGCGGCTTGAATGTGAATCCTAATAAAACGGAACTAGTCCTGTTTACAAGGAGGTACAAAGTTCCTGATTTTGAGTTACCCAAATTGAATGGGGTCTCCATTAACTTGAGCCAGAAGGTCAAATACTTAGGGCTGATCCTTGACTCGAAGTTACTATGGACGTACAATGTGGCAGAAAGAGCTCGGAAGGCTTTCAACGCACTTTACTGCTGCAAAAGGGCCATAGGGGCGAGTTGGGGATTGCAGCCTCGTACTGTTGCTTGGCTTTACACTGCTGTGGTGGAACCAATTCTTTTGTTTGGGGTGGCGTTCTGGTGGCAGGCTGCTCTTAAGGCTACCTGCAAACGGCAGCTTGAAAAAGTGCGGAGAATGGCTGCACTACTGGTAACTGGAGCGCTCCGCTCCACCCCTACTAAGGCACTGTTTGTGCTGCTACATTGGCTGCCAACCAACCTACTGATCTCACAGCAAGCTAATCTTGCAGCTGTGAGACTAAATTGTATCTCAGCATGGAATAGGACAGAGTTCGGTCATGCGAGGATCTTGGCCGAGGGAGTACCCGCACCAGCGGTTGTTGACTACATCGCCCCACAATGCATACTGGATTTGGAGTTTACAACTCGCATTCCATGCAGGGAGGAATGGTGTGATGGTATCACCCTTGATAATGGGCTTATCCATGTGTACACTGACGGCTCAAAGCTAAACAATAGAGTTGGGAGTGGTGTATACTCAGATGAGCTGAATCTCAAGCTGTCCCTCCGTCTACCAGACCACTGTAGTGTCTTTCAGGCGGAGGTAGTGGCTATTTATCAGGCAGTCGACTGGCTTCTGTGTAATCGAATATTCGGGGTCAATATTGGTATTTTCACAGATAGCCAAGCGGCTATTAAGTCCCTTGCTGGTCCTTGTACAATGTCCAAGATTGTTGCTGAATGCCGTGCATCTCTTAGGGAGATGTCGAGACATTCGGTTAATCAATTGATTTGGGTACCTGGACATAGGGGTTTTCAGGGCAACTGTGAGGCCGATGAGCTAGCAAGGCTTGGAACTTTGCTACCCGAGGTCTCTTGCTCCTTTTCAATAGGTATACCGATGACATCGGTCAAACTGGCCATAAGGCAAAAATATCTTGAGGACGCTAAGAAGTCCTGGGCAGATGAATCTTCCTGTGTGATAACAAGGCAGTCCTGGGTATCCATGGATGCGCATCGCACCAGGCAGCTTTTAGGCTTAACTCGAAGCGCCCTTCGTTGCACTGTGGGCGTTCTAACGGGCCACTGCCTTATAGGACGGCATGCACAACGTTTGGGCGTAGAGTTTAATGACTTCTGTCGGAGCTGTGGCTCTGAGGATGAGGAGGAAACCGTCCTTCACCTCATGTGCCAGTGTCCGGCTTTGGCAAGGAGAAGACTGGCGGCACTTGGTGCACCCTTTCTCTCAAACCTGATGGAACTGTCCCCGGTCAATTTAAAGGCGATAGTCCGGTTTCTCAAAGGAAGCAAATGGTTTCCGGACTTTAGTGAGTAGAAGAGGGTCACTAAAATATTGTGGTATCACAACGGGCCTCTCCTGTGCCTATGTGTGCTGGTCGTCAGGCCTCTGAAGATCGGCAGCCACGTTAACCTAACCTAACCTAACCTAACCTCAGCTTGTTATTTGATGTTTGCAAATGTGCGGAATCCTATCATATCGAATCATTGGGTAAAATTATTTTTCGCGCAGAAAAATGCTTTTCCACCTGGCGTTAACATGTTTTCGGTTAAAAGAAAATACTTACCTATTGAAAATAAATCACTTCATTTTGCACTTTTATTGTATTCATTTTTACTACAACAAAATACGATATCTGACTCAAAACGCGGTCAAAATATATTTTGGTCTTAGAAAACAATAATGGCGTACAAAAGAACTATGTATATATTGAAAATGTGTAAAGCATACAAGACATGCAGAAGTTATTGAATGAAACTGAGAACGTGTCTTTGTTTGCTATACAGTTTAAAATGAGAACAGATCTCTTCAATTCAAGTAATAATAAAAACTCTAGCGCACCTGAACCGCTAGAAAACTAATTTTCGAAGAAATTTTCTTTGAGTGACAAAAAAGTGTGGAAAGACGTAAAACACTGTTTTGTAGAATCATATCAACCATTCCTTATCCAAAGCAACAAAACGCAACTATAACACACATGATGAAAATGTTCAGTGCTGGCAACCCGAACGAAGTAGTCCCAACGAAGCGTCCGTTCGGCAGTTCGAACGAAGCAGCAATAAGTTTACCATAACAAACTCATACTCAAATCAACTTATCCTCTGAATTTCGTTCTCATCGCAGGATTTTATCGAAATTTTCAGCAGTTAAACGTTGTTTGAGGCTGCCATCCGAAAAATGTTCAAAACTCGGAAAATTTCGAAATTGGTTTCTTATTTTTATTGCAAATTCTTTGCATATGAGAACGTAATTTGAAGCATCTGTTGGTGCAATATTTACGGAAATGGCTAATGCTGGTTACCCTGTGTAAGCAGCAAAGCAAAACACATACCAAATCTGCTTCACGTTAAGTTAAACCCAACCAGTAAATTTCGTTTCAATTGAATCACTGCGCTGGACGTTATACGGGTGAAAAGAATTTTAGGGTTACCACCCTCAAAACTTTTCAAGTTTTTAAAGCGTTAATATTTGTTGTTAATTTTCATTGCAGGATCATTTCCATTTGCAAATCTAATGACATAATCGCTCAGTAAAGAAATTAAACAAAATTACAAAATGGTCATAGCTGGCAGCCCTTTCATGATTTTCGTACGAAATTTCTACGACATTTGGTTCATATTAAGGTTCATTTACTGCGTGAAGTTCGTTCTGATTTCTACACTGGACCGGAAGTTATAGGGAAAAAAGCTTTATTTTGCTGAGCAAATTTGCAAGATTTAGGAGACAAAAATCACCATAGCTGGCAACTCTATTCTAATTGTTCAACCAAATTTTCACCAAATGTTACATAGAGTAAGATCCAAGTATTGTATGAATTTTGTCAAAATCTGATGGCTGAATCGGAAGTTATAGGCCAAAAGCCGGTTTTTTTTCTCAGTGATTTTTCAAGATGGTACCACTGGCACAGGGTTGCCCGCATTTCAAAATCACTTCTATCAGACCTGGTCCTAGTTAATATTAACATGTATTGTAAATTTCACTATGATCGGATAACCCGGTCGTCAGATCTCGTGAACAGAACTTTCGAGTGCTGAAAATAGAGGTAGTTTGGTGATGGGTTGCCGTTCTTGTGCGAATCGGAATTTGGAAAATTTTAATCTGACGGGATGGACAAAGATTTAGATTTATCAATGATTTGAATTTTTTGGCAAAAAGCAAAAATTTTTCAGGAAGGTCGATGATTTGAAGGATTTTTTTTTAAGAGCCTGCCATAGCTACAGGGTTACCCACACTGTCTTTAAAATCCATGTGTGCTAAGTTCTAGCCTACATCAATACGCTCTATCAATTTCACGATCATCGAATGTTCCTGTCAGAAGTTATGACAAATCAAAATTTGAGAAAAATTCCTTGCCCACTTTTAGGCACTCAGCACCCACACACGGCTCAAAATTTCCAATTCTTTGTCATGGGCAAACCTAAAACATAATAAGTTTTTATTTCCAATACTTTTTGTTACAAAAATTTTACACTGCTTGGAAATATAGGAGTACCTGAAAATTCACTAAAATGCCCGCCGCCGCCAAAAGGTTAAAGATAACTGAATTCGAACAAGTCATGGACCTACCTACTATATACATCTACAACATCCGAAAATTTCAGCTCAATCGGATCGGCCACTCCAAAGATTACTTCTATTAACCGATTTGCTGATATATATATATATATATAAATAAAGAAATATGAATTTTCGGCGAAACGAGTTTAATACTATTGTTCTTCGAACATTAGTAAAAAAAATTTTCTTTCATTGACAAGTATGAAGGTAATTAGGTTCTCGCATTTGCAACTGAACAAGTAAAAACGCGGACTGTTGCCAAACAAATCAAATACTACAAATCTATATTATTGGCAACATTAATTTCTGCGCCCATTCTCCATTTCCCTCCGGTGGCCATTCAAATGCTTATTTCTATGTCGATTAAGCACTTCCATATTGTACGGTATTAACAACACAATTCAAATGTTTTTCCAAACTTAAACAATATATTGAAAATGCACCTCACAAATAACATCAATCAACAAAATGATTATAAATCAATTAAATCATATGAATTCACTTTGCGCATAATTCAACAACCCTAAATCCTCAATTAGCTCATCGGCATTGTCTTGTATGCACACGCACATACACATATGGTATATCTCACTGAAGCATAATTTCTCAATGCATATTTATATCTATGACCATTTCCGGTTGCACAGATCCGTATCTTAATATCAAATTTATTATTTTATCGCTCAAGATCAATTCCCTTTCGGTGGCCATTAAAATGCTTATTTCTATGTCAATAAAACATTTCCATACTGTGCGGTGTTAATAACACAATACAAATATATTTTTAACCTGTACCGATATCTTCAAAATGCACCTCACCAATAACCTTAATCAACATAATTGTTATACATCAATTAAATTATATGTAAACACTTTGCGCATATTTCAAAAAATTTAAATTTTCAATCAGCTCATCGGCATTGTCTTATATGCATACGCACATACACATATATCTCACTGCAGCATAATTTATAAATGCATATTAACACGTATGACCCTCTCCGGTTACATAAATCCCCTTGTTAAAATCAAATTTATGATTTTTTCGCTCACTGTCAACTCCCTTTCGGTGGCCATTCAAATACTTATTTCTATGTCCACGAAGCATTTCCATACTGTGCGGTGTTAATAACACAATACAAATCTATTTTCAAACTGTACCGATATCTTCAAAATGCAACTCACAAAAAACTTCAATCAACATGATTACTATACACAAATTAAACCATATGTATGCACTTTGCGCATAATTCAACAAATTTCAATCCTCAATTAGCTCATCCGCATTGCCCTTTATGCATACGCACATGCATATATATATTTCACTGAAGCATAATTTCTCAATCCATATTTACATGTATTACCCTACAGGAGTGGAAGAATCCCCATATAAACATCAACTTTATTAAATTTTTCCCTCACTATCAATTCCCTTTCGGTGGCCATTCAAATGCTTATTTCTATGTTAATAAAGCATTTCAATGCTGTGCGTTGTTAATAACACAATACAAATCTATTTTCAAACTGTACCGATATCTTCAAAATGAACCTCACAAATAACGTCAATCAACAGAATTATTATACAACAATTATATCATATGTATGCATTTTGCGCATAACTTAACAACCTTTATCTTCAATTAGCTCATTGGCGTTGTCGTATATGCGTACGCACATACATTATATATCTCAATGAAGCATTATTTCTCAATCCATATTTACATCTATTACCCTACCGGCCACACAAGAATTCCCATCTTAACATCAACTTTTTTAATTTTTTCAATAAAGCATTTCCCAAATGTGCAATGCTAATAACAAAATACCAACATTGTTTCAAACTGTTCCGATATTTTCAAAGCGCAGCTTACCAACAACCGCAGTTAACAAAATTATTATCTATCAATCACATCATAATTTTCCAATGCACATTTGCATCTATTACCCTATTGAGCTGCATTAATCTGCAACCCAACATCGCACGTACATACAACTAGCAACGTACCCATAAAAACACTCTAAATGATTCGTTGAAGTGAGTGCATTCAACATTTTCTCGGGGAAATAGGCTGTTGAGTTTTTCATTATTTTGCTGTGCACAATAGCTTTGTCCATGGGATTTTCTAGGAGATTTAAAAGCACAGACTAGCCATTCAAACCCAATCATCAAAATCAAAATATCGCTCAATTAACACCCCAAACGCCCTCCTTGAAGTTGCCCAATTTTACATTGGCTTAACGGCAAATCACTCACAGTTGTCGCCAGCGCAGAACGAACGCATTTTGGTACTCGGAATAGACTACCTTGTTCTTATTGTATCATGCTTTGTGGTGAGCTTGAGAGTTCCCCACAGCACTCCCCTCCAAGTGAGGGAACCTCGCGGCAAATCGACGTCTGGCAGATGCTGGTTGATAAGTCTTGGTGATGTATGCTGGTCGTTTTGGCCCTTCATTGGGTTTTTTCACACTTGTATTCTTGATGCACTCCTCAAATGGTTTACTGGGCAAGATACGGAAGAATCAAGGGGAATTCTCTACAAAAAGTATTTAATTCTCTACTTTTTGTAGAGAATTTCCCTTGATTCTTCCGTCTCTTGCCCAGTAAACCGGTTTGAGGAGTGCATTAAGAATACAAGTGTGAAAAGGCCCATTGGTCGCAAGCGTAGTAATTCATTTCGAGAAAGGCCGGTTTCAAACGCTCTTTGGACACATTGATTGGTTTTTAGGTTTTTTGTTGTTGCACATTATCGCCGCCTTTAAAGACCTGTCCCAGCGTTGTGTTAGGGCGTTTGAGGCTGGATGGTACACCGAAGTGCGGTTTCTACCACAGCCAATGAGGACTGTCAATGAGCGGAACATACCTGACTCAAATTGAGCCCCTTGATCGGTCGCAATGGTCCGCTGTGCGCCATAACGTGACACCCAGTGATTAAAAAATACTTTTGAGACCAATTCCGCTGTTTAATCATACAGGGGAATCGCTTCCAGCCATCGGGAGAACCGATCGATCACAGTGAGGCAGCATTTATATCCTGAAGATGGTATTAACGGTCCCACGATGTCCAAATGTACATGATGGAACCTGCTGCCTGGCATAGAGATTTGTTGGATTGGGTTATGATGATGGCATCCCACTTTTGCCCACTGGAAGGGAACACACGTTCGTGCCCATTCCTTGATGTCGCTCTGCATGTTCATCCATACAAATCTTTTTGCTATGGTTTTTGCTGTGGAACGCCCACTAGGGTGAGCCGGCTCGTGAAAAATATCAAACATTTTTCTTCGTAGCGCCTCTGGTACAAAAGGACGATATTATTTGTAAATTATCGCAATACAGTTTTCCTTGATTTTCGACTGTGATTGGTTGCAGCTTGAGCGATGTTTCGTTGTGTTCCAATAGTTGCTGCAGTTTGGTGTCTGCCTGCAGAGAATCGATGAGTTCTTTTGTCGAGATACATGCAGTCATCGAAATTTGCTTGATTCGTGACAAAGCGTCGGCGACGTTATTTGATTTCCGTGCTATGTGCCGAATGTCCGTCGTAAATTGCGATACGTAGCTGAGGTGACAAACTTGTCGAGGCGACGCTCTATCAGATCTCTGATTGAACGCGTATATGAGCAGCTTGTGATCCGTTTGAATAAAAAAATCGGATGCCTCAAGCAGGTGTCAGAAATGACGTACACTGCTGTAAATAGCTAGCAGCTCCCGGTCGTATTCGCTATATTTTTCTTCAGCGCGGGACAATTTTCGCTGATAAAATGCCAATGATACCCATTGCTTTCATTGCTGCTGCTGTAGAACCACTCCCACTGCTACGTTGGAAGCATCAGTCACGAGCGTTAGTGGTTGATTCGGCTCGTAGTGCGCTAGGAGTGTTTTGGCCGCTAGGATGCTTTTGCATTTAATAAACGCTTTTTCAGCCCCCGGATTCCATAGAACGGGAGTTTTGTCTCCCCGAGTAAATCATGCAGCTGGGCTTGACAGAGAGCAGCGTTTCGCTGGATGATTCGGTTGATTGAAACGCTCGGCGTATTTGAACGATAAATCTCACCCGGCACCGTCAGCAAAGTGTTTGCGTCTACTAATTTTCCTCTTCTCATATCCACCAGCAAATTATGGTGGCGACGAAAATCTGTGCCTATTATCGAACCGGAGACACCAGCAACATTAAATTTCCATGAAATTACACGTCGAAAACCGAGATCTAATTGTTGCAGCTTAATTCCGTAAGTAGTTATCGGAGTACCGTTTGCTGCATATAGCTTTATTTCTGACTTTTTTTTTCTGCAGTTTTTCGGGCGAGGAACGACAGATACATCTGTCCCTGTATCCACTAAAAATGACATTTTCGTGACACTGTCATGAACAAAAAGGCGTTTAGGTGCGTTGTCACTGGCTCCCGCCTGATGTGCTAGTGACTTTATGCGTTTCCCGTGTGCTAAAACGAGCATGGTGGCGTACACCACCTGGCGGCTACACCATACTTGTGGTGGTACTAACATAGTGAAAATGTCTTGCCTGGATATATGAGTTTAGCATTTTGAGCAGGAGCTGCCGAGTGAAATGGTGTACGGCATGTAGAACATGTTGGACAAGGGGTTTGTTGCGCGTTCGTTTTTGCGCGCATTATTTCAGATTTTAGTTCTGCAATCTCTTGCACGAGGTCATCATATCGCGTGTCGTTTACCACGGACTCAACGTTATTCCGATATGAGACCGACGTTATCCGATCCGCTGACTCTGCTAGATTGTACAGGTTGGTAATGTTCGACCCGAGTATGATTTGTTCCACGTTATTCGGCAGCCCTTCGAGCCACAGTGATTTCAAAAACGACTCTGTGACGTTAGCGCCAGCCGCGCATCGTATTTGTCGTAATAATTGCTAAGGACATTGATCCCCTAGTTTTAGTTCACACACAAGCTTACGCGTCAATTCGTGTTACAACGGTTCGTACGCGGACAGTAGTTGATTTTTAATTGCACTATATTTGCCATGTGCTGGAGGATTGTTCAAAATGTCTGTTACCTGGTCTAATGCCGCGGCGTCCAGTTCTCTTATCACTCTACCAAATTGCATTGCATCCATGTTGACATAGTACGATCGGAATTTTGCTTCAACCCTGCTCAACCAATTGCGAACTTTGGTTGGCCAAAATGGCGGTAGCGTGAGTGAAATCACTCTGACTCCTGCCACATCCCGAGACTGCTTGGGCTCCGCTTCTTGGTTGCCATCCGCCGCGTCAACGAATTCTCCAGTCTCCGTCATGTTCAGGTTTCGGGGTCACCAATGTGAGGAATTTCTCACCTTATATTTATCTTATATTTTTGCCTAATATCTTATCTTATACATTTTCCTGAAAACAAATATGTCAAACAGCGGCTTTGAAACATGAACTAATTTTATTATCTCCAACATATGACTGCCTAGTGTCACGACCTACAAAGTGATGACTAGATTTCATCGGTCGCACCACATACTTTGTGAAGAACTTGAGAGTTCCCCACATATATGTATATATATATATATATATATATATATATATATATATATATATATATATATATATATATATATATATATATATATATACCTGTTTGTATATATATATATATATATATATATATATATATATATATATATATATATATATATATATATATATATATATATACATATATATATATATATATATATATATATATATATATATATATATATATATATATATATATATATATATATATATATAGATATATATATATATATATATATATATATATATAGATATATATATATATATATATATATATATATATATATATATATATATATATATATATAGTCCTGAAATCAAAACAAAATTCATACAGTAAATGGACCTTAATATAAACCAAATGTCATAGGAGTTTCGTAGAAAAATCATCAAAGGGCTGCCAGCTATAACCATTTTTAAAAGTTTTAAGAATTTCTTAACTAAGCGATTATGTCATTAGATTTGCAAATAGGAATGATCCTGGAATGAAAATCAACAACAAATATTAACACTCTGAAAAACTGAAAAGTGTTGAGGGTGGTAGCCCTAAAACTCTTTTCAGCCGTATAACTTCCAGCGCAGTAATTCAATGGAAACGAAATTCACAAGGTGGGTTTAACTTGACGTGAAGGAGTTTTGATATGTATTTAACACAGGGTCAGACATTTTCGTAAATATTACACGAACAGGTGGTTCCACTTACACACTTATATGCAAAGCATTTGCAATACAAATAAGGAAACAATTTTTAAATTTTCCGAATTTTGAAAACTTTTCGGATGGCAGCCTCAAACAACGTTTAACCGCTGAAACTTGCGAAAATTGCAAAATTCTAAGGATGAGTTGATTTAAGTATGAGCTTATCATGGTAAACTTGCTGCTGCTTCGTTGAAAAAGTGTTACTAGCACTGAACATTTTTATCATCGATGTTATAGTTGGGTTTTGTTGCTTTGGATAAGGAATGGTTGATATGATACTACAAAAAATTTATAATAAATATCTCTCTAAATTTTTTTTGTAACTCAAAGACAATTTTGTCGAAAATCAATTTTCTACCGGTTCTGATGCGCTAAACTTTTAACATGTCGCTTGAAACAATTCAAGTCAATGGGTACGTGGAACATTTTAAGTGCTTAAGCCCTTCAGCCAAAATGAACCAAGAAAATTATTTAAATTTCTATTTTTAAGTTTTTCTTTCTAGTATGTTAGAACTGAGAGTTGCAAACGTGAGGAAAGCCAACGAGATTAAACTTGAGAGAACCAAAATTAATCTATTATATAAAAAAACCCTAGTGCATCAGAACCGCTAGAAACACTAATGTTCGAAGAACAGTAGAGGATTTGTGCAGATTTTGAGTTTGTATTCTACCACTACTTACTTTTCCTACTAAAAGCTAATACACCCTAAGTAATAAAAGAATCTAAGCTTATTTTAATTTCGGTGACTTCATCGAAAATTATTTCAGAAGAAAGATGTTTGGGGCTGCCATCCGAAAAATGTCTAGCGCCAAGAAAATATAAACAATGTTTACTTATTTTCATTGCAAATGTTTGCGATGAAAACATTTAATGCAGCATTTATTGGAACAAAAATAACAAAAAGGCTTAGTGCTAGCAGCCCTTAACTAACACCGAAGCCACGTCACGTATGCCTTATGTTGAAATCAACCTGCCCTGCGAATTTTGTATTGCTCCGATGACTGCATTGGAAGTTATAGGGATACAAAGAAATTTAGGGCTACCATTCTCAAAAATTTTCAAATTTTCTAGATCTTAATATTTGGTGTTTATTTTCACTATAAGATCACTACGATTTGAAAATTCTATGCTAAAATTGCTTATTAAAGGTATGCCAAAAAATACAAAAACAACCATAGCTGGCAGCCCTATTATTGTATTGAACTTAAATTTCTACTGAATTTTGCTTACAATAAGTTGAATTTGTGATGTAAATTTCGTTATGATTCAATGACTGTAGTGGAAGCTATAGGGCAAAGAGCTTTGTTTTCCTCAGGAATAATCAAAATTTAAGACACCAAAATTATGATACCATACCTGGCAGCTCCAACCGAATTTTTCAAATAAATTTCTGTCAAACATGGCTTAAAGTAAGGTTCAGTTACTGTGTGAATTTCGTCAAAATCGAACAACTGAATCAGAATTTATAGGGCCCAAGGCAGCTATTTTTCTTAGTGATTTTTCAAGATGGCACCACTGGCACAAAATTGCCCGCATTTCAAAATCGCTTCTATCAGACCTGGTCCTATTTAAAACCAATACATTCTGCAAATTTCAATAAATTCTGATTATCAAATCGTGAGTTTCCGTGAACAGAATTTTCGTTGCTAAAAATTTAGGCAAATTGGGAAAGGGTTACCAGGCGTGCCTGTTGTAAAATTTCAAATTTTTTACTTTGGCTATAGAGACAAAGCATTAGACTTATTTATGAGTGGCTTTTTTTCAAAAATCTATAAGTTTTTGGGAGATTCGGTGATTTAAAAGTTTTCACTTTTTCTGCAAATTTCAATAAATTCTGATTATCAAATCGTGAGTTTCCGTGAACAGAATTTTCGATGCTAAAAATATAGGCAAATTGGGAAAGGGTTACCAGGCGTGCCCGTTGTAAAATTTCAAATTTTTTACTTTGGCTATAGAGACAAAGCATTAGACTTATTTATGAGTGGCTTTTTTTTCAAAAATCTATAAGTTTTTGGGAGATTCGGTGATTTAAAAGTTTTCACTTTCCACGGCTGCCCTAGCTACAGGGTTGCCAACATGCGCATTTAAAGCTACACAAATTTACAACTTAATAATACCAATATGATCTGAAAGTTTTATAATACTTGAAAAGCTCTGTCAAAAGTAATCGTAATTTAAAAATTTTCAAATTTTCCCGTTCTCTTTTTAGGCACCTAGCGCACTCATGGGGCTAAAAAATTCCAAAACATTACCCTATTCACATTTAGAACACGTTCAAAATTTAATTTACTAGCTTCATTTTTGCAAAAACTATTTGTGGAAGAAATAATAGGTATATTGAAAATATCACTAAAATGGATGCCGGCGCCACAGGGTTAAATATAATTGACATCTAGTGAGATTTGGACCTATTCTGCATATACAATAATGTATCCTGAAAGTTTCAACTGAATCGGACGGCGCGTTTCCGACAAATTATCACTGAATTTTTTTGATGATACATATATATAGATATATATATATATTTATATATATATATATATATATATATATATATATATATATATATATATATATATATATATATACATATATACATATATATATATATATATATATATATATATATATATATATATGTATATATATATATATATATATATATATATATATATATATATATATATATATATATATATATATATATATATATATATATATATACATATATATATATATATATATATATATATATATATATATATATATATATATATATATATGTATATATATATATATATATATATATAATATATATATATATATATATATATATATATATATATATATATGTATATATATAATATATATATATATATATATATATATATATATGTATATATATATATATATATATATATATATATATATATATATATATATATATATATATATATATATATATATATATATATATATATATATATATATATATATATATATATATATATATGTATGGAAATGTGAATTTTTGGCCAAATCGATTTTAATACTATTGTTCTTCGAACATTAGTAAAAAAGGGACATTCAATTACTACACGAAATATTATTAGAAAACTAGAACAAAAGTTTCAAATCGTCTTAAATCAATAAACGAATCTTTTATTATTTAACCTATTCACGATATAGGTAAACTTTATATCATTCTTCAATTATGTCTTGGTCTTCTTTGATGGCTTCCTTCTCGAGGGGCCCTTCGTACGATGTAGGGTCACTTTAGGTTTCGGATTTTCAAGTTCCTCAAGCTCCTCATCTGTGAGTGTATCTTTGTACCAGTCCGCACTTGAATTTCAAATAGGCATTAACAAATTCTTGACATTCTTTTAATCGTCTCACCATTCCGGGACTCTTCTTGCCCATTCACATTTTTTACTCCCGTCATCAAATACTTGACCTAATTTACAGCCATTTCTACGTGGAACATCACCATTAATGCAAACATAAAAAAATTGACAGTCATCAGGATCAGCATATCTTGGATGTGTCTGCGCTTCACTTTCATTGACTTTGGGGCAAGAAAACTGAAAAACATCTTCTGAAGAACAGCCAAGCTTTTGAGCTTCGTCCGGCCACGTGCATATTCCAGTTTTCGGATTGAAAACCAAACCGGAAGGACATGTTATCATATTAAACTGTCCATCAACACAGAAGTAAAATTTATCACAAACTCCCTTATCTTCGTGCCCGAAGTACCCATGCAATCGGGGGCAGTGAAGAGATGCTATAGGTGTCTCTGTAAAATATCAATATTTATATATTTCTGTACAAACGAGTTATACTAACGCAGCTTAGGCTTTTTGGAACAGTCTATATTATAAGGCAAATCACACTTTTCTTGATCTGGGCTGTAATCGTTAAATACCATTCCATCCGGACATAATCTTTCAGTTGCCTCCCCATTTCTGAAAATAAACAGAGCATATTTCAAAAATATAATGAATTATAATAAACTTTATGAAAATATATATGAAGTAGGATAAATATCACTTACATTATCTAAATGAGTTTAACTGATTAAAAATCAAAAGCGAAAGGCTACTTTCTATGGGTTAGCTTAGCTTAACTACCTATGCAACGCTCGGGAGAAAATACCGGAAAAGTAACATCACCGTATCATTTCCTTTGTGAAATCAGAGCGCGAAACTTATTATTACGATCTACTGCAGATTTTTGCCTGTTGTGTTTGAACTTTTTGATCGCCTGTGAGTTTACGTTTCTCATCAAAGATCACGACGTCGGCGTCGCCAGTTCTTAACAAAAAACGGTTGGAAAAATACTACCTACCGGGCCGTATAAAGCAGTTACAGTGGTGTATCACTTCGATGCCTGGGTTTAAAATTGGCTGTTGTTGGATAAATAATCTGATGAATAGATATCACTCCCTGATGCTGATAAAAAAAACCTGGATATAAGGTCACAGCCTTACTTCACGCGATTGCTTCGAAATCATTCCAACATAACGAAATATATCAGCGAAACTCGCAAATGTACTGCAGAGGCAATTGTATCTTCGGGAGAATGTTTTAAAAACATTTCTAAAATATTTCGGAAATATTTGTACTAATGTTGAATTATTTGTGACAGTGTTGCTTCCAGATTATATTAAGAACAACCACCATTACAAACTTGTTTATGCAATTTATCATTGATTGTGAATTTGACGTTCTATTTAGAATTTTTCTTTAACCACCGAGGGGGTCAGTTACATTGCAGAGTTTCTTCTTCATGATAGCTGTAAGCCGTTAAGTCAAGAAGTAATAGATTCTCATCATCCCCCAAAGAAAATAGGATAGGAAGAGAATCCCAGACAAAACTCTCAACAAATTTCGCTAAAAAAAAAATTCGATGCTAAAATGAATACAGACTCGTAAATAGGATATATGGAGAATATAGATATTATAAATATAAAGTAAAAACAAGGTTGGTCCTTGTATTGACACATGAGGAACACCGATGCTAATTATTCGTTATTTACTAGGCTCATCATTAAATCTGGAATTTTTTTCTTTTTTGAAAGCTATCAATTAACGCCATTGTCAAGCCTCTTACTCCAAGTTCGTTCAGGTTTTCTAGCAAAATGAAATGATTACCTATATCAAAAGCTTTCGGGAAATCACAAAACAATGCAGCCACATATTTATTTGAATCGAGTTCACTATTAGCAAATTGTAAGGTATCTGTAATTGCTGATGTACTTTTCTCTAGAAAACCATATTAATGTCTATCAAATCCAACACTACTTTCCATAAACTTAACTCATCGTTTATTGATAGTTTTTTCAACCTTCAACCTTCTTGACGCCATTGATTCCAACCTTATCAGTTCATTCTATGGCAATGATTTACAGCAAGTTATATCGACTTCTAACCAGAATGGTAAGTGGTTAGATTTAATATTTATCAATTTTTATGACGAGGTGGTGGTTAGTGCAACTACTGACGCCGAGAATCTTTTCTCTAATACTCTTCATCACTCCGCTATTACCGTTGAACTTTCCACTATCAATATTGCTTTTAACCAATCATACAATAATCAAATTGTATTTGATTTTCATAATGCTGACTACGTAAGCATTGAAAATTATCTGGATACCATAGAATGGTCAAGGTCCATCACAACGCTAGATTTGAATGGACTTGTTTCTTTTTTCTACGAAAAAATCTTTCAAGCCACTAACACTTATGTACCAAAGATAAAAAAACGCAATAAACGTTCTGAGCCATGGCTTGACAATAATTTGAGACAATTAAGGAACCGACGAACAAACTTTATAAAGCAATTAAAAATGATCGCAATATCAGCGTAGGGCTAAAGGAAAGCTACGATCTTTTATCCAAAGAATTCTCAATTAAATCTCGGGAAGCATATGAGCTTTACGTGACTTTAATGGGTAACAAAATTGTAAATGACCCGAGAAAGTTTTTTGATTTCGTTAATATGAAACGAAAAACGACTGGCTATCCCGCTTCTAGGTTCAGAGGGAACACTACATCTTCGCTTCCACAGGAAATCTCCAACTTATTTGCAGATCACTTTCAAGATTCCTTCTGTCCTCTTTCGATCCCTACAATAAATTCAACTGTCTGCCCTACCCAAACTTTATCCACACCATTCATTGAGGGAATCATTCTAACAAAAGAGGCAATTGCAAACGCTATCCAAGAGCTAAACATTAATAAAGGACCTGGCCCTGACCTAATACCTCCCTGCTTTGTGATACAGTGTATCAATCAATTGATAACCCCTCTGTATATAATTTTTAACAAGTCGCTGTCATTAGGCGTATTTGCATCCTTTTGGAAATCTTCCCATCTTACGCCTATTTTCAAAAGTGGCGATAAAAGATCTATTGAAAACTATCGAGGCATCGCTATTCTCTCAGTGATCCCCAAACTCTTCGAGAAGCTCGTCTGCGATCAACTGACTTTCATAATAAGTCCCCTTCTCAACCAACAGCAACATGGGTTTAGAAAAGGCAGGTCAACTACCACGAATCTCATGATTCTGGTTTCGGACGTCCTTTGTGAGATGGAAAAGGGAAACCAGGTTGATGCGATTTATACTGATTTCAGTAAGGCCTTCGACAGAGTCGACCATCAAATTTTGACACAGAAATTACTTAATTTCGGTATATCTGGCTGCCTACTTAACTGGCTTAAATCTTATCTTTGTGACAGAACCCAGATTGCCAAATTGCAAGGAAAATTTTCAAAAACAGATTTTGCTCTGTTGGGGGTGCCGCAAGGCAGTCATTTGGGCCCTCTTCTCTTTAATATTTTCATTTCGGATCTATCTAGGATTTTATTTGATACCCCACACCTCTTCTACGCTGATGACTTGAAATTGTACCACACTATCAAAACGCAGTCCGACATTGATTTTCTTCAATCAAAACTTGTATCTCTCGAACAGTGGTGCCTCCTGAATAAACTAAATCTCAACGTCGAGAAGTGTCGAGTGATAAGTTTCTCCAGGAAAAATAGTGTAATAGCCAATTCATACTATCTTGATAGCAACGAACTTATTAGGGTTGAACATATCTTAGACCTAGGTGTAACCCTAGATACCAAATTGCGCTTTAATTTGCAGATCGACAAAGTTTTTTCGAAAGCGAGCAAACAATTAGGTTTCATTAAGAGGCGCGCTAAAGAGTTCAAAAACATTTGGGTTATTAAGTCTCTATATACATCACTAGTGCGGCCTCTACTGGAATACGCCTGCATAGTCTGGTGCCCAGCTTTTCAACTACACAGCGACAGGCTCGAATCAGTTCAGAAACAATTTTTGCTTTTCGCCTTGAGGCACCTCTATAATCCAAACGACTTTAGCAATCTTCCCTTTTACGAATACAGACTTGGTCTTTTAAACCTTAAGACTCTTTCATCAAGAAGAACCATAATTAGCGCATGCCTAGCCTTTGATGTCATTAACGGAAAAGTTAGTATAGCAGCTCTCTCTAACCGAATTACTTTCAACAATCAAATAAGACGGACTAGGCATACAACCCTCCTTAAGGAATACCAGCACCTTACAGTTTATGGGTATAATAAACCCATCAATAGGTGCTGTAGAACATTCAACACTGTAAGTCATCACTACTCTTCAGGTATCACCAAATCTACTTTCAAAAATAACTTGACAAAGGCCCTTTTAATTTCTTAACCTACTTATTTTCCATCCTTATTCGCCTAAATGCAAATAAACATTAACTTGAAATACTTGCCTGTTCTATTTTATGCATATTCTATTGTAATATATATTGTATCATGCCTTGTTTGGCAAATAAATAAATAAGTAAACTTGTTAGAGCAATCGTCCTGTAATTAAAGGGATCTGTGTCAACACCTGATTAATGAATAGGAAGAGGATTAGTAGGTTCAAAAAAAAAGTGACTTTGAATTTAACGAAATGTTCTGCCTTTCAAAATTGTCAGCACTAAACTTAGTTTTTAAGTCCTTAGAAAGTTTTTCACCTACAGAGCTGAAATGATCAACCACATTTTTGGCAGTGAAGGAGAGTTGGTTTTGTTTGTCCTATTGCCTAGCAAGAGTTCTTGATTAGTGAATTTCCAAACTCTCCTAAATCTCTCTCAGCAGAAGCAAGTTGTTTCCCCATATAGTACTTCTTATCAATTCTAACCATTGATCATACTCTATTCTTCAAAGATTTGTAATCAGATCTTAGTTAAGCATCATGTGGATTCACCACGTGATTTTTTGGGGTAAGCTGATTTTTTGAGGTTTTTTCTAACAATGCTCTTTATTTAAAAATTTCATCTCCCAACCTGCAATAGATTTTCTTAATGAGGTCATTATGTGTATTCAAGGAGGCCACAAATTTTATCATCCGATTCACCGTATAGAGGAAGGCCTCTTGAGCCTTACCACAATACCCAACAATAACTTCTATAAAATTAGAAAACGAATTCTTTGTAACAGTATAATTTATTTAGTATATACTATTAACTTATTACAATAAGTGTTGAAAAGGTCACCTTCCTTTTCAATACAAAGCTCTAATCTGCGAGCTAATGACTGTATTACTTTACTGGAATTATAAATATTACTTCTTATGAAGTCATATGCGGACTGAATTCTGCTTCAAAAGTTTTCTCTTGAGTTCACAACACAACCATAAACCACAGTTTTAAGGTAACCCTATAAATTAAAATCTAACGGATTAAGGTCAGGTGACCATAGCGGCCAAAGAATTTGACCGCCATGACCTATCCGTCATTCATTGAGTTTTTTGTTCAAGTAAGCTCTCACCTCCTGAGAATAATGTAATGGCGCACCATCGTGCATACAGTACATATCCCTTCTCAAAGAGAGAGGGATATTATCGTCCAACAAATCTTCTAATTCAGTTTCCAAAAATGAAAGATATGTGGTACGATTTACTATTGGGATTTCGAAGGGAACAAGCAAACGATTGTCAACTATCCCACCCCAAACATTTATTTTAAAACTTTTTTAATGCTTTTATGCCGTGTGGAATTTCTGAAGCTTAATCGTGCAATGCATCATCCCCACTAAATGTGGCTTCATCGGTAAATAGCACTTTTGCTGTTATTTTCGGCCTGCGATGACGCATCCAGTGGCAAAATTCAAGCCGCCGTGCAGAAGCTCCAGCTTGTAACGCTAGTACCACTGTATAATGGTACGGTTACGGCTGAATATCATAAAGAGTATGCCAAACACTCGACTGAGATACTCCAACATTTTGCGCTATTCTATTACCTTACGCAATACTTCGTCCTCTACGTCTTGATGTGTTCTTCACGCTCCTTGATCCAACCTATTAAAAGCAAATGTAAAGCACCTGTCTTTACTATCTGTAAAAGTTCTGTGGTGAGAGAAGATTATGGTGGTAGTGATGAGGTTAATCAGCGCACCTCAAGGAATCATTTGGTATACCCCAAAGCACATTGATCTGAACCACCCTGTTTATATAAATATATATATATATATATATATATATATATATATATATATATATATATATATATATATATATATATATATATATGTATATTCATATATATATATATATATATATATATATATATATATATATATATATAATATATACATAAATATACATATATATATATATATATATATATATATATATATATATATATATATATATATATACATATATATATATATATATATATATATATATATACATATATATATATATATATATATATATATATATATATATATATATATATATATATATATATATATATATATTTATATATATATGTATATATATATATACATATACATGTATATATAATATATACATATATATATATATATATATATATATATATATATATACATATATATATATATATATATATAAATATATATATATATATATATATATATATATATATATATATATATATATATATATATATATATATATATATATTTATATAGATATATGCATAAATATATATATATATATATATATATATATATACATAAATATATATAATATATATATATATATGCATAAATATATATATATATATATATATATATATATATATATTATATTATATATATATATATATATATATGTAAGTGGCGGATCCACAGGGGGGGGGGGGGGGTTTCCGGGTCCACACCCCCCCAAAAGGGAAGTTCAAAGTTTTTGATTCTAATGGCTGTTGACTGTTGATTATTGTATGTTGTTACGGGATATATATATTGATATATATATGTATCTATAATAGGGAATATAAAATATATATATATATATATATATATATATATATATTATATATATATATATATATATATATACATATATATATATATATATATATATATATATATATAATATATATAAATATATATATATATATATATATATATATATATATATATATATATATATATAATAGGGAATATAAAAACTTTATTTATTATCATAATAATTGACTCTAAATTGAAGATTGAGTCACAAAAATGTTCAAGCATGTATGAATTTTCGAGGCTTTTTGAAAAATTCTTGAAGAATTTCGTTCAATGCGAGTATGGATATTCAAAGAAGCAATGCCATTCAGGCGCTCCTGTCCCATCGTATTCTTCAAGTAGTTTTTGATTCTCCTCAACGTCGAAAATGATCGTTCTGGAGTTCATGTAGTTACAGGGACTATACTAAAACTCGTAAAATTTTATTAACATTTTTGAATGTAAAGTAAATGTAAAGCAATCCCACGACAACCCTCGTACGGGTCTAGGGGTTGAAGCTGGTAGAGAGCTTCATTACAATTTATTTAATCATTGTGAATACGAGTGTGGAGTGATTAGTTCCACGACTCACTTTACCCCCGATTTAAATCAGGTACCTAATCAGAGCTAGGTGAACTCAAAGCTTGGTGCGTGGACCCTCGTCCAAACCTGGATTCGAACCAGGGACCCCACACGCAAGAAGCCAGTGCTCTACCCACTAGGCTACTCAAGCTTTCAACATTTTTGAATGACTCGCTATTAATTATCTGAAAAATACCGTAAGTTTAAGTTTTGCACATAACTTTTTCTGCACGTAAAAATTCTAATCGAAAAATATTTACCAACAAAGCATCAAGTACATTTTGCAATTCGTTGTTTCCACATTCTGACATGCATTGTGCAATTCGTTGTTTCCACATTCTGAGATGAAATTCTCCTCTGAGCAATCCAATATCTCTTCATAAAATTTGTAAAGGTCTGCGCATTTTTTTTGATCAAATTCTTGTTTGAGGAACAATTGTCCAAAACTTTTAAAGATAGATTTGTGTTCTTCGAGCCAACTTTTTAGATGAGAAATGAATGTATCGAGGAACGGAATGTAGAATGCAATTCTATAATAATCTTCCAAATTTTTGGCTTCAACGTTTCAACGGTTTTTTGCCGAATATAACGAGTTGGCAATTTCATTGTGAACTCGAATTGGGAACAAATTTTAGCAACATGTTCAAAAATAACATGGAAAGAAGAATATGCATTTTCTCGCTTCTCCGTGCATTCATTCGAAGCGTCATCTGCTAATTGGGTGACTTCGCCTAGATCTTGGTTTTTCGATTGAAATTCCCGACTCAAAGGCAGAACAATCGAATTGACCGATTCCATAATGTGACAGGCGATTTGGAATTCAATCGTCAAAATCGCAATCAAAAGTTGCGTTGCATTTTGTGAAGTATCACGATCATTCCACGTTTTTATTTCTTCTAATGCCTCAATAATGGCCGGCTGCAATTCCATGTACATTGCAATTGCTTCATGAGACTAAGCCCACCTTGTAGGGCAAGTAGACTTAAATTTTTCTTTCTTTCTCTCACTTTTTTTTTATTTTGGAAATTTCTTTCTTCACAATGTCCTGTCTTTTAGGCCAGTGGAAAAATGTTTGACTTGATCCGATAGTTTCCAATGCATTATTTATTCCAGATACTTTGCAAGCTGCATTAAGAGCCAAATTGAAGCTATGTGCGGCACAATGTACATAAATTGCCAGAGGGAAGTACGATCTCAGACAAGCCTGTGCACCACTAAATTTGCCACTCATTGCTGGAGCTCCATCGTATCCGTGACCATACGTAAATGGACAATCAACGCCGACATCATGTAAATAGTTTCTGATTAAATCCGCCAAACCTTGTCCAGAAACGTTGGTAACTGGCACAAATCCAAGAAAATCTTCGCAAATATTCAACTTTGAGTCCAAGTATCGAATGCAAATGGAAAATTGTTCTATGCTTGATATGTTAGTCGATTCATCTGGTAAAACTGACCGATTTCTCTCTTCTTTTATTTTCTGGGACGGATTGTGGATCAAGCCGAGTGAAATACGAAAATAAAGTCCCCTTCATGTTATCAATTTTCCAATAGCCAGATTTTTCAACATAGCCTATAAATTATCAAATACACCTCTTGGGTATAATTAACCACCTGGTGGGAAAAAAAGACGTAACTACTAATCATCTACTCGGGAACAAGAGCAAGAGTAGTTGGTAGCAGCCAGAAGTACTCGCAAGTACTAAATAGTACGAATGGAACACGGGCATTGACAACTATAAACTTCGACAAGAATTTGACAAGACAGTGCTGCTATCGGGGGTGTGTTCATTGTGCATGCTATAGCTGCTTCAAAAGCATAGCAAAGCATAACTTTAGCAAGTGTCAAAATTTGAAGTAGCTAGGTGAAGCAGCTATGGATATTGGACAGCCAAGAGCTGCTACGAAGGTCAGCAAATTCAAAAATACTTTTCCAAATTTTTTTTTCTAACTTTAATATTTGTGTTTTCGTGGATTAGTTCAATACTTCCATTGTACTTTATAAATTGTATAAAATTTATGAATTTTCAACATACAGCTGCAGAAACCATTAAAATTTTCCTAACATATCTAAAACGTATCACTTATTTCCGGCTTTTGACGCCATATATGTGAAAAAGAGCAAAAAATAATCGTTGAAAATTTGATGGCACATGAATGAGTGCACCCGGCCTTTTGCGCTTTATGCTCGCCTGCTAAAAACTCAAGATGAGCTGCACTGTGTGAAAGCCGACTTAACTCGAGTTGAGTTGAAGTGTTTAAAAGCCCGTATTTAATTTATGCTGTCACTATTTTCAAATGTATTCCTCATCTCCCGTGTCACAAAAGCACAAAAACTTCTTTTCATTTCAATATCCAATTGAAAATGACGTTTGAACTGCATATCAGCTTTGTACGCACGGCCATTTTGCCTTAGCTACTTTCTTGCTATCCTCCAGACTGCGTGCAGCAAATAGCTGCTACCTTAGCAACTATGCCGGAATCTTGGACAGCCCGACTGTCAAATAGCAAGCATCAGAAAGTAGCTATTTTGTGACATTGGACAGCCGGAGCTGCTAAAATAGCTGCTAATAGCTGCTATAGCATGCACACTGAACACACCCCGGATTGTCGTTGGCGTGGTATCCAAAATATTAAACACGTAAATTCATAAATGATATTTGCTATGCGAATGCTACTAACGACGGCAACCGCTGTGCCAACTCCGAAACAAAAACTATCGAATAGGGTCTCCAAACTAAGGAAAGATATATGTATGTCAGGGGCGGCTCGTCGTTGTACGCAAAGGAAGCAGTGCTTCCCTTGCTAAATATTCCCTATACAAGAAAAATAGCTTAACAATACATATTGAAATTCAAAGCAAATCAATTGATTTTATATGAACTAGCATCCAATATCAATAATTATAAAATTTACGTAACTCAAAACACTATTTATCTCACACACGAGCTAGTTCTCACAGCCAAAGTGCCTTAAAAGTAGTTTTACAGCAACGCGATAAGATATCTTGCGTTTGAGTGAAAACCTCAAGCATCTGGTACCATTCTAAGCCAGAACGCTCAGTTCATTGCAGCGTATTGAAATATGCTACACAGAACACTAAAGTGATCTTGCCTCAATGCACGTACCGTGATGTGTGCATACACCCCATTGCAAGCATCACGCAATCGATGGTCTTAAACACTTCGCAATGAATGTTCCCGAATAGCAGCGCGGACGCTGCTCAGCTCACCGCGTCTTCCTGAGTAGAGAAAATCAAAAACCCCTCGCTTATTCAGCCGCTAAATGGCCCAGAAATATTTGTGAATGGACGCAGCACGATATGTAGCGTACTCTGTTTGGTTTCTATTTCGCTACAGAACTTGGAGCTGGTATGCTTTGGGTGAATGAATTTAGGATGTTATTTGTATGTATGAATACTGTAATGAATTCGTTGTTTAACACAAGATGTTATTTGCATGTTTCGTTTCTGTAATGGATTTATTACTGAGTTCAAGAGTTAAATGTTTGCTGCAGATTGAAATTCTTTTGATTTGTCTGTTTGTTTCTTTGTGCTGAAAGTGCGTAAGTTAGTATTGTAATGATTAAAGAAAGATAGTGGCTTTTCACTTAAATAGTACAAGAGTATTAACGTTCGGCATGCAACGTGAGGTTATTTCAACCTTAAATCTTAAAGACATGAAGCTGATTTTATGGAAGAGGTATGAAAGTATTTTTTTAAATAAATGCTTTGTGTTTTATTATTACTTGTTTATACAAAGTATAAAAGAAATATTTGAGCACGTTCTGTTTAATATATGTATACACAGAATAGATAAAATGCTCTATGAGGTAAATCTAACCCCACCTTATATGGGTGAGGAGTTATTTTCACGTTGTTTGCCGAAGGTTTAATTCATTTTGTCTTGAAAATTGAATTTAACCATAGAAAATCTATTGCGGTATATTTTTCTCTTAGACTATTTGAATAGATAAAAGTACTTTATAGATTCGTGGTGACCAGGACCACTAATTTTCACTTTTTATTAAAAAAAATATATCTAATTTGCAATATGTTGCATTGTAATTTGTAATCTTGCATCATTTAAATATTGCTGAGATTGATGGTGATCATAATGAGTAGAAAAGTCACTGAATCAAACAATTGGAAAATGAATGCAACTTTTGATGTATTTGCTGCGCTGAAATTCTTACTTGTTTATTCTGGAAAACTATGCAAAAATATATCTGGTTCCCCGAGTCTTAAAGACACGAGCCGCCACTGATGTATGTACACTTCGAAATGAAAAAACCCCCTCTAAGACCGAATCCTGGATCCGCGCCTGATATATATATGTATATATATATATATATATATATATATATATATATATATATATATATATATATATATATATATATATATATATATATATATATATATATATATATATATATATATATATATATATATATATATATATATATACATATATATATATATATATATATATATATATATATATATATATATATATATTATATATATATATATATATATATAAATATATATATATTTATATATATATATATATATATATATATATATATATATATTTATATATATATATATATATATATATATATATATATATATTTATTTATATATATATATATATATATATATATATATATATATATATATACATATATATATATATATATATATATATATATATATATATATATATATATATATATATCTATATATATATATATATATATATATATATATATATATATATACATATATATATATATATATATATATATATATATATATATCTATCTATATATATATATATATATATATATATATATATATATATATGTATATATATATATATATATGTATATATATATATATATATATATATATATATATATATATATATATATATATATATATATATATATATATATATATATATATATATATATATATATATATATATAAATATATAGTAGTTTGTACCAACCTTCAAACGATACGTGTCGAAATTTGACAGCAGTCCGATATATATATATATATACATATATATATATATATATATATATATATATATATATATATATATATATATATATATATATATATATATATATATATATATATATATATATGTATATATATATATATTATATATATATATATATTTATATATATATATATATATATATATATATATATATATATATATATATATATATATATATATATATATATAAATATATATACATATATATATATATATATATATATATATATATATATATATATATATATATATATATATATATCTATATACAGTGCCGTGCAAAACATTAGCAACGCATGGTGTGAGATAATGAACATGCAAAAAAATGGAAGAAAATATTTATTTTCAGATTTTCTTTTTCTTTATTCTAGTCAAGTACAGTGAGATTAAGTAAATAAAAATGAAAGAAGTTTTTTTCTACTACCAAAACTATAATTTTTTTCAAAATTGTAAACTCCATTCATTTTGCGCGCGTGCAAAACATTAGCAACGCTTGTGTCAACGTTGCTTAAATAACGGTAATTTCAAGTTGGATCAAATTCGTTAAGGCGGCTTTAGATATGCGGTGTTTGTCAAATACCGAGCACATAGTTTGGCAAACTTCGCATGTGTGGTTGGGTTGCTCGCCTAGTGCTTGCTCTAGGCCAAGCACAAACATTCGGGTGCTCGCTATTCCCGTAGTTTGTGGAACTTTCAACCAAATCAAAGTAGACGAACACTGTGTTTGGGTATGTTCGGATCCCCGCTTTAGACATTCGGTATTTGTTGCGGTTGTTGATAAATACTGAAAAGTGTCAAACTGTGTGGCGCGAGTAAAAATTTTCAAATGAAAATGGCGGGAGTGAACAACGACGAGCAGCTTGTACATGTTCCAGTTTTGGCAAACATTCGGCAATGCCCGAATGTCTAATTCAACGTGCTTGTCATTTCGCAATCACCAAGCCAAATTACTTGACTAGGTGTTCGGTATTTGGCGAGTAGGAGGTGTTTGACAAACACCGCATATCTAAAGCCGCCTTTAAGTTTACATGGTAGTCTGCAGTGATAACTAACCAAATTAGTTTAGTTTGGTACCGCTCGTAAGTAATTGGTCAGATTTTGCAAATCGTTTAAAATATGGAATCTACGAAATATAGTAGTGAGTTTAAATTAAGTTTAAATTAAAAAGTACAGGCTCGAAATGCGCAATTTAGCGTTGCATAAAAATATGGCATTAACAGATCAATTGTAAGTCGAATACTTGCGAAATTTCGAGAAACAGAGCACATAGAGATGATACATACAGGTGGGCGACCGAGAGCAACAACAGAAAGGGAAGATCGGAAAATACTTTCCATAATCAGAAATGACCCATTCACACCCGCACTGGAAATTATCAGGATTTTGAATCTAACAGTTGATCCCAGCACTGTCCGAGGGCGAGCTATACAGAGTAATTTACGTGGTTATCGTCCTGCAAAAAAAGCCTTTTTTGACAAAGACACATGCCAAAAACAGGTAAATTTACCAGCTTATTTAATGACCTATGCTATTATGAGACATCGATTTTTACTAATGTTCGAAGAACATTAGTATTAAAATCGATTCGGCTAAAAATTCATATTTCTATATATATATATATATATATATATATATATAAATATATATATATATATATATATCATCAAAAAATTTCAGTGAGATAATCTCGGGAACGCGCCATCCGATTGAGCTGAAACTTTCAGGATACATTGGTGTATATGCAGAATAGGTCCAGGTCTCTTTAAATGTCAGTTATTGTTAACCTTTTGGCGGCGGCGGCCATTTAAGTGATATTTTTAATATACCTATTATTTCGTGCACAAATAATTTTCGCAAAAATAAAGTTAACGAAATAAATTTCTAACGTGTTTTACATATGAATCGGATAATGCTTTGGAATTTTTTAACCCTATGTGTGCGCTGGGTGCCTAAAAAGAGGACGGGAAAATTTGAAAATTTTTAAATTGCGATAACTTTTGACAGAGCTATTCAATCATTACGAAATTTTCAGGACGTGTTAGTATTATTTAGTTGTAGATTTATGTAGCTTTTAATGAGCGTGCTGGCAACCCTGTAGCTAGGGCAGACACTGAAAGTGAAAACCTCCAAATCATCGTCTCTCTTGAAAAAATGCCGTTTCTTCAAAAAAAAGCCACTCATATGTAAATCTTGTGCTTTTTTTACATAACCAAAAAAAAAAAAAGATATGGTATAACGGGCACGCCTGGTAACCCTTGCCCAATTTACCTATATTTTAAGCATCAAAAACTTCTGTTCACGGAAACTCACGATCCGATGAGCAGAATTAATTGAAATTTGCAGAATGTATTAGTCTTAAATAGGACCAGGTCTGATAGAAGTGATTTTGGAATGCGGGCGATTCTGTGCCAGTGGTGCCATCTTGAAAAACCACTAAAAAAGATAACTATTTTTAGCCCTATAAATTCTGATTGAATCGTTCGATTTTGACGAAACTCACACAGTTGCTGGACCTTACTTCAAACCACGTTTGGTAGAAATTTGGTTGAAAAATTCGGTTGGAGTTGCCAGCTATGATAATTTTGGTGTCTTCATTTTGAAAAAAAAAAATTTGGAAGTGAAAACATTCAAACCATCGAATATTCAAAAAAATGTCCGTTTCTTACAATAAAACCAATATGTATATAAATCTTATGTTTTATCTACACGTTCAAAATAAAACTTTGAAAATTTCATGTCGGACCAGAACGGTAACCCTCTCCCAGTTAACCTATATTTTTACCATCAAAAACTTCTGTTCACGGAAACTCACGAACCAATAATCAGATACAGCTAAAATTTACAGAATGCATTGGACTTAAGTAAGACCAGATTTGATAGAAGCGATTTTGAATTGTGGGCAACTATGTGCCAGTGGTGCCATTTTGAAAAATTACCAAGAAAAAAAACTGCTTTTTGCCCTATGAAATGTGAATAAATTACCAGATTTTCATGAAATTGGCACAGTAGCTAAACCTAACTCTAATCTCTGTTTGGTGGAAATTTGGTTGAAAAATTTGATTGGTGCTACCAGCTATGGTAATTTTTGTGTCTTTGGTTTTGAAAATTCGCTCAGGAAAATAAAACTATTTGCACTATAACTTCCAGTGCAGTCATGAAATCAATACGAATTTCATACAATTAATGAAACCTGTCATAAACATTATTCAGGCCAAATTTGGTTGAAAAGCCACGATAGGGTTGCCAGCTATTGTTGGTTTTGTGTTTAATTGCAATATCTTTATTAAGCGGTTTTAGCGTAGAATTTTCAAATGGTAATGATATTGTAGTGACAATAAACAGCAAATATTAAGCTTTCGATTATTTGAAAAAACTCGCTGCTGGTAACTCTAAATTTCTTTAGACTCCTTTAACTTCGAATGTAATATAACAACGTGAAGCAGATGTGATATATTCTTGGCTTTGATACTGGCAGAAGGTTGTCAGCACGAGTCGGTTGTGCTACTTTTGTATCAATAAACGCTTACCGTTAGTATTCATACCGGAAACATTTACAATTAAAATAAATAATCAATGTTGCAATTCGCAAAGTTCTGCAAATTTTTGGGATCGCAGCCCCAAACACCAACTTCAGTTACAGTGCTGCAGGCACTGAGCATTTTCTTCATTGATGTTATATGAGATGCTGCTTTCAAAATTATGTGAAATAAGCAACTGATAACGAATATAATTAACCCGTGTTTTGCTCTCATAAACGTTGAAATTCATGCCAGTGGTAATATCTGAAACCTTCCACCATATACGACCAAAGTAAAACGTGTCATTTGAAACAGTTTGGTCGTAATAAGTCGTAATGTCGTAATGTGGTGGAATATGCACTCAAAACCTGCACGATTCTTCTACTGTTCTTCGAACATTAGTGTTTCTAGCGGTTCAGGTGCGCTAGAGTTTTTAGATTAAAATTTGCTTTGGATCACATTAATTGGTCGATTGCGAAGAGGGATACCTGTTCTGTTTAGTGACGAGAGCAAATTTAACCTGTTCAATTGCGATGGAATTCGTTTTATTTGAAGACCAAAAAGAAAACGGCTTGACCGACGACATTGCATACCTACAGTTATACACGGTGGGGCAGCGTAATGGTGTGAGGTTGCTTTTCGGCTAGTGGAGTTGGTCCTCTTTATGAAATCAACGGTATAATGGATCGTTTCAAATATAAAAATATTCTAGAGACGATTATGTTACCAAAGGCGGAGGAATAAATGCCACTTCGATGGGTGTTTCAACAGGATAACGATCCGAAACACACTTCGAAGATTAGTTAAATGGGATTAAAGTCATGGTTTGCCCGGTCCAATCGCTTGATTTGAACCGTATTGAAAATCTCTGGGGTATTTTGAAGAGAAAAATTAGTGCAAGGAAGTTTTGTAATAAGGCGTCATTAATGAAAGTCCTTAAAAGTGCATTGGAAAGTATTTCCCCTGACATAATTGACAGATTAATTAAATCTATGTCGGACCGTTGCGCTGAAGTTATTAAACGTAATAGATATTACACAAATAATTAAAATATTAAAATTTTTTTTTAAAGTTGCTATTGTTTTGCACGTGCGTAAAATGAATGGAATATTGAAATTTGAAAAAATTTCGAGTTTTGGTAATATCAAAAAATTCTTTTGGATTTTATTTATTTAATCTTACTGTACTTAATAAAAAATAAGAGAAAAAAATCTGCTAATAAAGAGTTTTTTTCAATTTTTTTGCATTTTATATTATCTCACACCATGCGTTGCTAATGTTTTGCACGGCACTGTATATAAATATATATATATATATATATATATATATATATATATATATATATATATATATATATAGTTATATATACATATATACATATATATATATATATATAGATATATATATATATATATATATATATATATATATATATATATATATATATATATATATATATATAAATATATAGTAGTTAGTACCAACCTTCAAACGATACGTGGCGAAATTTGACAGCAGTCCGATCATTAGTTTGTGAAATAGTGCGTTGTGAGTGTAGCTACTTTTGTTATTTGAAAAAAGATGGAAAAAAAGAATTTCATGTGCTGATAAAATATTGCTTTTTGAAGGGAAAAAATACAGTGGAAGCAAAATCTTGGCTTCATGAAGAATTTCCGGGGTCTGCACCAGGAAAATCAGCCATCACTGATTGGTATGCTAAGTTTAAACGTGGTCAAATGAGCACCGAAGACGGCGAACGCAGTGGACGCCCAAGAGAAACTGTCACCGACGAAAACATCAAAAAAGTTCACAAAATAATTTTTAATGACCGTAAAGTGAAATTGATCGAGATAGCAGACATTGTGAAAATATCATCTGAACGTGTACATCATATCGTTCACGAATATTTGTACATGAGAAAGCTGTGTGCAAAATGGGTGCCACGCGAGCTCACAATCGATCAAAAGCAACAACGTGTTAATGATTCCTAGCAGTGTTTGAAGCTGTTTAAGCGCAATAAACCTGAATTTTTGCGTCGATATGTGACAATGGATGAAACATGGCTCCATCATTTCACTCCGGAGTCCAATCGACAGTCAGCTGAGTGGACTGCACACGATGAACCGAATCCAAAGCGAGGAAAAACACAACAGTCAGCTGGCAAGGATATGACATCAGTATTCTGGGATGCGCAAAGTATAATATTCATTGATTACCTCCAAAAGGGCCAGACCATTAACAGCGATTATTATATAGCGTTATTGGATCGTTTAAAGGATGAAATCGTTAAAAAACGGCCCTATTTGAAGAAAAAAACTCTAGCGCACCTGAACCGCTAGAAACACTAATGTTCGAAGAACAGTAGAAGAATCGTGCAGGTTTTGAGTGCATATTCCACCACATTACGACATTACGACTTATTACGACCAAACTGTTTCAAATGACACGTTTTACTTTGGTCGTATATGGTGGAAGGTTTCAGATATTACCACTGGCATGAATTTCAACGTTTATGAGAGCAAAACACGGGTTAATTATATTCGTTATCAGTTGCTTATTTCACATAATTTTGAAAGCAGCATCTCATATAACATCAATGAAGAAAATGCTCAGTGCCTGCAGCACTGTAACTGAAGTTGGTGTTTGGGGCTGCGATCCCAAAAATTTGCAGAACTTTGCGAATTGCAACATTGATTATTTATTTTAATTGTAAATGTTTCCGGTATGAATACTAACGGTAAGCGTTTATTGATACAAAAGTAGCACAACCGACTCGTGCTGACAACCTTCTGCCAGTATCAAAGCCAAGAATATATCACATCTGCTTCACGTTGTTATATTACATTCGAAGTTAAAGGAGTCTAAAGAAATTAAGAGTTACCAGCAGCGAGTTTTTTCAAATAATGGAAAGCTTAATATTTGCTGTTTATTGTCACTACAATATCATTACCATTTGAAAATTCTACGCTAAAACCGCTTAATAAAGATATTGCAATTAAACACAAAACCAACAATAGCTGGCAACCCTATCGTGGCTTTTCAACCAAATTTGGCCTGAATAATGTTTATGACAGGTTTCATTAATTGTATGAAATTCGTATTGATTTCATGACTGCACTGGAAGTTATAGTGCAAATAGTTTTATTTTCCTGAGCGAATTTTCAAAACCAAAGACACAAAAATTACCATAGCTGGTAGCACCAATCAAATTTTTCAACCAAATTTCCACCAAACAGAGATTAGAGTTAGGTTTAGCTACTGTGCCAATTTCATGAAAATCTGGTAACTTATTCACATTTCATAGGGCAAAAAGCAGTTTTTTTTCTTGGTAATTTTTCAAAATGGCACCACTGGCACATAGTTGCCCACAATTCAAAATCGCTTCTATCAAATCTGGTCTTACTTAAGTCCAATGCATTCTGTAAATTTTAGCTGTATCTGATTATTGGTTCGTGAGTTTCCGTGAACAGAAGTTTTTGATGGTAAAAATATAGGTTAACTGGGAGAGGGTTACCGTTCTGGTCCGACATGAAATTTTCAAAGTTTTATTTTGAACGTGTAGATAAAACATAAGATTTATATACAGATTGGTTTTATTGTAAGAAACGGACATTTTTTTGAATATTCGATGGTTTGAATGTTTTCACTTCCAAATTTTTTTTTTTCAAAATGAAGACACCAAAATTATCATAGCTGGCAACTCCAACCGAATTTTTCAACCAAATTTCTACCAAACGTGGTTTGAAGTAAGGTCCAGCAACTGTGTGAGTTTCGTCAAAATCGAACGATTCAATCAGAATTTATAGGGCTAAAAATAGTTATCTTTTTTAGTGGTTTTTCAAGATGGCACCACTGGCACAGAATCGCCCGCATTCCAAAATCACTTCTATCAGACCTGGTCCTATTTAATACTAATACATTCTGCAAATTTCAATTAATTCTGCTCATCGGATCGTGAGTTTCCGTGAACAGAAGTTTTTGATGCTTAAAATATAGGTAAATTGGGCAAGGGTTACCAGGCGTGCCCGTTATACCATATCTTTTTTTTTTTTTTGGTTATGTAAAAAAAGCACAAGATTTACATATGAGTGGCTTTTTTTTGAAGAAACGGCATTTTTTCAAGAGAGACGATGATTTGGAGGTTTTCACTTTCAGTGTCTGCCCTAGCTACAGGGTTGCCAGCACGCTCATTCAACTAAACTAAATAATACTAACACGTCCTGAAAATTTCGTAATGATTGAATAGCTCTGTCAAAAGTTATCGCAATTTAAAAATTTTCAAATTTTCCCGTCCTCTTTTTAGGCACCCAGCGCACACATAGGGTTAAAAAATTCCAAAGCATTATCCGATTCATATGTAAAACACGTTAGAAATTTATTTCGTTAACTTTATTTTTGCGAAAATTATTTGTGCACGAAATAATAGGTATATTAAAAATATCACTTAAATGGCCGCCGCCGCCAAAAGGTTAACAATAACTGACATTTAAAGAGACCTGGACCTATTCTGCATATACACCAATGTATCCTGAAAGTTTCAGCTCAATCGGATGGCGCGTTCCCGAGATTATCTCACTGAAATTTTTTGATGATATATATATATATATATAGAAATATGAATTTTTGGCCGAATCGATTTTAATACTAATGTTCTTCGAACATTAGTAAAAAGTGCTGTTTCATCAAGACAATGCACCGTGTCACAAATCAATGAAAAAAATGGCAAAATTGCATGAATTGGGCTTCGAATTGCTTCTGCATCCACCGTATTCACCAGATCTGACCCTCAGCAACTTTCTCCTGTTCTCAGTCCTCAAAAGAATGCTCGCTGGAAAGAAATTTAGCGCCAATGAAGAAGTAATCGCCAAAACTGAGGCCTATTTTGAAGCGAAAGACAAATCGTACTACAAAAATGGTATAGAAAAGTTGGAAGATCGCTGTAATAGCTGTATCGCCCTCGAAAGCAACTATGTTGAATAATAAAATCGAATTTTGCCAAAAAAATATGTTTTACTATGGTAGACCGGGGACTTTTCAATTGGCCTGTTATATATATATATATATATATATATATATATATAATATATATATATATATATATATATATATATATATATATATATATATTTATATATATATATATATATATATATATATATATATATATATATAGGTATATATATATATATATATATATATATATATATATATATATATATATATATATATATATATATTATATATATATATATATATATATATATATATATATATATAGGGTGTTTCGTAAATAAGTGCACTGCTATACGCCATCGTGTAGGTTGTGATGTGGCAAGAAAAAAATTGCATGGACATTCTGCCAGGTGGAGCTTCGTTTGGGAGGAAGAGGGAGTTAAACGATTTTGTAAATTTGTAAGACATGCCTGCCTTTTGTATCCCATAGCGTCTGTAATATACATTCTTAGTCGCTTGATATAAGATCATTTCGCCTTTCCAAATATTTGCAAACAAATTCCCTACCCTTCTCTCATCAAACGCTAGATGGTTTCAAATTTAAATAAAAATAAAAAAAATTTTGAAATATTTCAAATTCCACTAAATTTCCTTCCAAAATCCCATAAAATGGTACATTTTTGTTGTCAGACTTAGATTGCCTAAAATGTCACCTTTAATTTGATACGTTAATGCTTAAAGCCTTAATGTTAATACCTATGTTCAAACCTGTCAAGTGTTTTCCTCAAATGTAACTTAAAGATAGAGAACAAACGCGAAACTTTTTAGCTAACCCTTAACGCGTGGTTAGTATTACATGTTATCACTTTTTATTTCCTGCCTGTTTTGAGGTATTTTTTAACGATGATTAATAAGACAAATCAAAATTACAGAAAGATATTCATTTGTTTGTTTTAAAAGGAATAGGGTGGCATTTTTTTATCACTTCTATTATTTATTTTTGTAGTACTTAAGAGTTTAGAAAATCAATAAATAAATAGGTAATGCAAAACAGTAGATAAGCTATGAGAGTTCTAGCCCAATTTCCTGTGTATTTTTAAAGGGGCCTCTAAATTCTCAAAAGTGTGTATAAAA
This sequence comes from Nemotelus pantherinus, assembly GCA_963978885.1. NCBI lineage: Eukaryota > Metazoa > Arthropoda > Insecta > Diptera > Stratiomyidae > Nemotelus > Nemotelus pantherinus. Next base: position 91,878,477 of record OZ022266.1, on the reverse strand, counting down.
TTGATAGAAAGAGGTAGCATTATAAATGTTGCTCTATTTGCCTCTCTCTCACTCTCACACATGGAAATCGGTATGGTGTCATAGAAGAACCTCTTCAACTCCCCCCAACTTGAAACCGTCCCTCCCCCTAGGTTTAAGAATAACTCACCGCTGCATTATGCAATGTTGCGAAATACCCACACCTATTTCCCTTCAAATTTATTAAAATAAAATTAGACATTTCGCATTCACTTGAATGGCGAACAAACTAAAGGCTAAAACTTGCTACCAGGTGATCAGATTCTATCACAAGCAATCAGAATTCAATAGCAGAATCACGATCTTTACAAATCCAAACGAATGACAATCTCCTTATACGAAACTCTTGTGCAGATAGTAAGAAAAACTTGTTTTGCTGGTTTATTTAGCTGAAACGTTGCTTCTGCATAGCGTACGTTGCGTTTTTAGCAATTTATGAATGGACGGCAATTTTGCATGCATAATTTTCCTTGAACGATAATTAAGGCGAAGAGTCAATGTGTGTTATGAATATGAGTTAAAAGAAACGGTAAGAGAAGATTATTATTTTATATGACGTCAGGGAATCACTTGAATATCTTGATTGGATGTTGGTTATTTGTAGGTGCTTGAGATGTGTCTGATTGTATCTTTCATGCATAAACACGTTGGGCTCTGGGTTTGTAAATTAATACAGTAATAAATGCATATGAGCATAAATATACGAATCAAGATGAAATTGATTGCATTCATAGCAATTATTGCTCAATTGAGTTACTGCAAACTTTGTGCTCCTGTTATTATAGTATTAGGCTGACCTCAGAAAGGAAGTATTTATAATTATTAAATTTATAGAATTTTGTAGATTAATGCAATTAATAAGTAAATGTATTCTCAAAACACATATAAACTTTGTATTTTACACTTTTAATTATTAACTGGAAGCTTATAAATAGCATACCTCATCCTGAATCACATCATTCAACAAGTACTTGCCATGCGATACAGTGTCATACAGTGCTATTAACAATTATAAAGTATTAAAGATGAATGTGAAAAATTTAGTTGAAGACTTACAAACTGCATTTATCAATGCCAAAAATAACCGCGAATTAATAAGTGCCGTACATAAAAAGCTTAGTAATTCTTTACGTAAGCTCAATAATTCTTTGAGGCAGACCAACAACGTGAGTAAAAAGACTCAACTGATGACAGCTATAGGTATACTAAAAGGAATGCGCATACAACTAAAAGCGCAAAACTTATTGTCAGGAGGTGGACACAACTTACGCCGTTCTAATTGGGCTTCTTCCCCGAGTTAAATGGGAGGATGTACAGTCCGCGTTCAATGATCGCATTAGGACAGGAGCAATTATCAACTTAACACATAAAGAGCCAAAGAAGTTCCTTAAGGACTGTGTTGGACTCTTTCAACGCCGCATAAATAACGCGCTTAAGAAGGAAGCCACTCTCAAAGTCAACACCGTTTTCTGTGCAGAATTTAAGATCGCGCGAGGTGATGAGGAGATATTTGAATTTAAGTATATGAACACAAAGAATGCCCCCATCTACCGTGATACAAATATAAATGCCTGGTTTGAGCAAAAACATTCAAGAACCAGTTTTGAAAAAACTGGAGGAGTTCCAGGAAAATAAAGTGGGTGGGCGTTATCAGCTATTATTAATTTAACAATCAATATTAACAGATATACAACACTGCTTGGATCGTCTTATATTGAGCTGCCGCCATTAATAAAACGTCGTAAAGCATGTGTAAATGTTGAAAATAGTGACAATGCATGTTTTGCATGGGCGATAATATCAGCCCTACATCCGGCAAAGAAGTATCCACAACGCGTAACAAAATACCCCCACTACTCTAATGTTCTGAATCTTAAGGACATTACGTTCCCGATGACCATCAAAACAGATCCCCAGGTTTGAGCAACAAAACAATCTTTCAATTAATGTATATGCTTTGGAAAACATGGGTCATACGGTCAAAGAAAACTTTAAAAGTTCTACCGACTTATTTAACCAAGGAGAAAAAGGAGAAGCATGTAAACCTACTTATGATTCAGAACATCTACTTGATCGAAGATAATGAGGAGGAAGAAAAATCGGATTATGATCCCATCAGATCACACTTTGTTTGGATTAAGAATTTATCTAGACTTCTTTCAATGCAAATTTCTCAACACCATGGCCGAAAATACATTTGTGACCGCTGTCTCCACTACTTTTACTCATCGATTGCACTAGAGCATCACTTGAAAGACTGCAAAGTACTGAATCAATGCAAGATCCGGCTACCATCCGAAGACCAGAAGCAGCTTAAATTTAAGAATTTTAGAAATAAAATAGAAGCTCCATTTGTAATATACTCGGACTTGGAATGTTTGTTAGTAGAATGTAAGAATGAAAATAAGTATCAGCAACATGTGCCTTGTAGTATAGCATACTACGTTAAATGCTCTTACGACCCCACATTATCATTTTTTAAGTCTTATCGTGGCGCGGATTGTATCAAGTGGTTTGTGTGCGAATTAAATCAATTTGCTGAAGACGTGGAAACCGTTTTCCTTTGCCCTCTACCCATGAATCAGATGACTGCTGAGGAAATAGCGTTCTTCGAGACCCGCCACACTCTGCCATATTTGCGAAAAGCCGTTCACAGAGGATGATAAAAAGGTGCATGATCACTGTCACCTAACAGGTAAATATCGGGGCTCAGCACATGAGGGATGTAATATTAATTTCAAGGATAGCCACACTATCCCAGTGATTTTCCATAACCTTAGCGGCTACGATTCCCATTTTATAATTAAAGATATTGCAACTGATTTGGAAGGCCGCGTTGATCTTCTTCCTATAAACAAAGAACGATATATTTCATTTACGAAAACCTTAGACGAATATTCTATCAAATTCCGCTTTATTGATTCCTTCTGCTTTATGGGATGTAGCCTTGAAACTCTTGCTTCATATCTAACTTCACTACCCATTTTAAGATCTCAGTTCCCAAATTTGGCTGATCCGAAATATAATTTACTAACTCGTAAGGGAGTTTATGATTATATTAATGATTTTAATAAATTTTTAGAGTCTTTTCCTAATATTTCAAACTTTTATAATAAATTGAATGATTCTAATATTAGTTATGAAGATTATAATCATGCTTGCAATGTCTGGAATGAATTCGGCATTCAAAACCTAGGTGAATATTCCGATCTGTATTTAAAAACAGATGTACTTCTTCTAGCGGATGTTTTTGAACAGTTTCGTTCAAGTTGTCATGTGACTTATGGATTAGATCCTGCACACTACTACATATACACTTCCAGGTTATACTTGGGATGCTATGCTCAAACATACTGGTATAACTTTGGAACTATTGACTGATATTGATATGTTAATGTTTGTTGAGCGTGGTATCCGAGGCGGCCTCAGTCAGTGCTCTAAACGTTACTCCAAGGCAAATAATAAATATATGGTAGACTATGATCCAAATATATCATCAAAATTCTTACAATACTATGATATTAATAACCAATATGGTTGGGCAATGTCTCAACACTTGCCTTACGGTGGCTTCAAGTGGGTAGATAACGCAAACAACGTTAAGATTGAAGAGGTCTTGGATGATTCACCCACTGGCTACATTTTAGAAGTAGATTTGGAATATCCACAAGAGCTTCATGATCTTCATAAAGATCTACCTTTCTGCCCAGAGCATTGCAGCGCCCCCAATTCAAAACAGAAAAAACTAATGGCCACTCTCCACAATAAGCACAAATATATAATTCATTATCGTAATTTAAAACAAGTCCTGCTACATGGATTAAAATTAACAAAAATTCACCGAGCTCTCCAATTTAATCAGTCTATATGGCTGAAATCTTATATTGATCTTAACACGCGTCTTCGAGCATTGGCGAAAAACGATTTCGAGAAAAATCTCTTCAAATTGTTGAATAATGCCGTTTTTGGGAAAACGATGGAGAACGTCCGGAAACACAGTGTCGTTAAACTGGTTACCAAGTGGTTGGGGCGATATGGAGCCGAGGCCCTCATTTCGAAGCCTGAATTTAAGGCTTCAACTATTTTTAATGAAAACTTAGTAGCCATTGAACTTAACAAGACGGAAATTTATTTAAATAAGCCAATATATGTAGGTATGTGTATTTTGGATTTAGCTAAAACAACCATATATGATTTTCATTACAGCTACATGATCCCCCAATTTAGTTCCAAATGTACTGTTTGTTATGTCGATACAGATTCCTTGATTTATGAAATAGCCTGCCCCAACATATACAAAATAATTAAACGCGATTGCTATACACATTTCGATACCAGTGACTATCCTTCCAATAATATTTGGAGCATACCCCTCGTTAATAAAAAAGTGCTGGGTTTAATGAAGGATGAGAACAATGGTCGCATAATGATTGAGTTTGTTGGTCTAAGATCTAAAATGTATGCACTCAGGGTAGATGGTAAAGATAAATAAAAAAAGTGCAAAGGTATTAAAAGAAATATTATAAAAAATAGAATAACCTTTGATGATTATATAGAATGTCTAAACAATAATATTGAAAAAGTAGTTTCACAAAATTTGATTCAAAGTCAAAAACATGACGTATGTACCATCACTCAGTCGAAAATTGCTCTAAGTTCACATGATGATAAGCGTCATTTATTAAAAAACAGCTATGCGACGTTACCGTGGGGTCATTATAGCATAATGGATGTAGATTTATGTGTGAAATAAATATGTGTATAATATTTTATATGAATTTGTAAAATAGTTGAATATGTCAAATAAAAGAATGTTTATACTGTAATGAAATCTGTGTTTTATTTTAAAATCCTAATCATAAGCCCATTTTCAAATCATATCAACATATTGTTAGAAGTACCGCAGCAGAGTGCAATTCAAAAACCAGATTGATGGATTTAAAATATTGCACATGCGCGATAATCGTTTGAAAACGTAAAATGCATTATTTATTTTGATTTTTTACCATGCTCAATTATTTATTATGAATTGGAAAAATTCAAACAAATTATCGTTACCTGCTCTCATACGAAAAATCATTTAAGAAGAAAATATAAAAAGTATAAATTTTCTACTTCCAATGCAAAGAGATTTATTAGCAACCACAGAACCAGGCGTACATAGCATGCAGATGGTGAATTGTTCTACGTCCATATGAAATACAAGTTCACTGCACTGATCTTTGCCAAGAGTACTAGAAGTTAACAGTTGGTTGTACGAGCATTCGTTTTGGTCTCTAGCTATGCATCAAGCATTTATTTCATGACCGAACTAGTGAACGATCATTCAACAGAGCCAAAGGTAGAATCCATGTGAACTTTTTGCATACATATGTGTATATATTTTTACTAATGTTCGAAGAACAATAGTATTAAACTCGTTTCGCCGAAAATTCATATTTCTTTATATATATATATATATATATATCAGCAAAATGATTAAGGGAGATAATCTCTGGAGTGGCCGATTCGATTGAGCTGAAATTTTCGGAGAACGTAGATGTATATAGTAGGTAGGTCCACGACTTTCTCAAATTCAGATATTCTAAACCTTTTGGCGGCGGCGAGCGTTTTAGTGAATTTTGAGGTACTCCTATATTTCCAAGCAGTGTAAAGTTTTGCTAAAGAAAAGTATTGGGAATGAAAACTAATTATGTTCTAAGCTCGTTTATGATAAAAAATTGGAAATTGTGAGTCGTGTGTGGGTGCAGGGTGCCTAAAAGTAGGCAAGGATTTTTTTTCAAATTTTGATTTGTCATTACTTCTAAGAAAAACAATGGATCATCGTGAAATTTGCTGAGCGTATTAATGTTGACTAAAATTTAGCACATGTGGATTTTTAGGGCAATGCGGGTAACTCTGTAGCTACGGCAGGCTCCTGAATAAAAAACTTTCAAATCATTGACCTTCCTGAAAAATTTTTGATTTTTGACAAAAAAATCAGATCACTGATAAATTTCAACTTTTGTCCATCATATCAAATTAAAATTTTCAAAATTCCGATTTGCACAAGAACGGCAACCCATCACCAAATTACCTCTATTTTCAGCACTCGAAAGTTCTGTTCACGAGAACTGACGACCGGATTATCCGATCATAGTGAAATTTACAGGACATGTTGATATTAGCTAGGACCAGGTCTGATAGAAGTGATTTTGAAATGCGGGCAACCCTGTGTCAGTGGTACCATCTTGAAAAATCACCCAGAAAAAAAACCGGTTTTTGGCCTATTACTTCCGATTCAGCCATCAGGTTTTGACAAGATTCATCCAATACTTGGATCTTACTTTATGTAACGTTTGATGAAAATTTGGCTGAAAAATTAGAATAGAGTTGCCAGCTATGGTGATTTTTGTCTCTTAAATCTTGCAAATTTGCTCAGCAAAATAAAGCTTTTTTCCCTATAACTTCCGGTCCAGTGTAAAAATCAAAACGAAGTTCACGCAGCAAATGGACTTTAATGTAAACCAAATGTCATAGAAATGTCGTACCAAAATCATGAAAGAGCTGCCAGCTATGACCATTTTTGTAATTTTGTTTAATTTCTTTACTGAGCGATTATGTCATTAGATTTCCAAATGGAAATGATCCTGCAATGAAAATTAACAACAAATATTAACGCTTTGAAAATTTGATAAATTTTGAGGGTGGTAACCCTAAAATTTTTTTCACCCGTATAACTTCCAGCGCAGTGATTCAATCGAAACGAAATTTACTGGTTGGGTTTAACTTAGCGTGAAGCAGAATTGGTATGTATTATGCTTTGCTGTTGATACAGGCTAACCAGCATTAGCCATTTCCGTAAATATTGCACCAACAGATGCTTCAAACAACGTTCTCATATGCAAAGCATTTGCAATAAAAATAAGGAATTCTTTTTTAAATTTTTCGAGTTTTGAACATTTTTCGGATGGCAGCCTCAAACAACGTTTAACCGCTGAAACCTTCGAACGAAATTCAAAGGATACGTTGATTTGAGTATGAGCTTGTTATGGTAAACTTATTGCTGCTTCGTTCGGAAAGTGTTGCCAGCACTGAATTATATGTGTTATAGTTGAGTTTTGTTGCTTTGGATAAGGAATGATTGATATGATTCTAAAAAACAGTGTATTACGTCTTTCCACACTTTTTTGTCACTCAAAGACAATTTCTTCGAAAATTAGTTTTCTAGCGGTTCAGGTGCGCTAGAGTTTTTATATTATTTAAGCCACGCGAACATTTGTAATCCATGCTTTGATTTGGGCGTTTCATTGATAAAGTGTTACATGTGTAGAAAAAGCTACGTATTTTCAGATTTTGCTAGCCTCATACTCACCAAACGTAAATCGCATCTCTGTAGTGATTTTAATATGCTCTAATATAATCAATGAATAGTAAGTAACATGATACATGATGGCCTTTTTGCATATTAAGTTATCTATCGATAATCATCGATATTAACATTAATATCAATGGGTTAATGAAGCCTAAACAGTCATATTTGAAAAAAAACTACTGCTGTCTAACATATTCTGCTTCCCCTATTATATTTACTAATTTCTCACGTACGTAGTATCCACATTTAAAATAAATTATGTACTTATTTTTTTCACACATGTCGCCGTTCTAAAAACTGTGCTTAATTATGCACACCAGCAAATAATTTTGTTCTGTTATTCTTTCGTTGTATGTATGTTATATATAAATTTAGGGTGTCCTCTTGGGCCGTTGAGTATTGTCATTTGTATTTCGCTCTTATGTGTTATGTGAATTGCTATGAATGGTACTGATAAAACAAATAAATAAATCATTCAATCCAAATTCAATCATCGCGTGCACTTGTTCGAACAATTTATTTCAGAAGGAAATACAAAAGATTCATTGCCAGTTTTGGTAGTAGGCATGCGTAAGATACAACAGATGAATAAGATTTTGCTCAACTGCATTGAAACGTGTGTAAAACAGCGTTTGGATGCATGCATGCAAAGCGTAAGTCCGTTTTCAACTGCTTTAGTCACCGCGCATATTAAACCTTTTCTTCAATCTTCCCCATAAAGTACTAGAAGTTAACAGCTGACTGTATGAGTGTGCGTCATAAAAAAAAAACTTCTGTTACTCTATACATCTTAAACATAATATATGCAATGTGTTTCACATGTAAATTCCAATCTAAAAGATTTTCTGCTTATTCGATATGAATTAACACCTCCGCGCTGTTGAAAACATGATTTTTTGAAAATAAATTGTTGTTGTTTATCGGCTAATTTAAGTGAATTAAATTATTTTACATTTACAAAAGTATTCAAAACATTTATTTCAATTTTTTATTTTGAAATAAATGTTTTGAATACTTTTGTAAATGTAAAATAATTTAATTCACTTAAATTAGCCGATAAACAACAACAATTTATTTTCAAAAAATCATGTTTTCAACAGCGCGGAGGTGTTAATTCATATCGAATAAGCAGAAAATCTTTTAGATTGGAATTTACATGTGAAACACATTGCATATATTATGTTTAAGATGTATAGAGTAACAGAAGTTTTTTTTTATGACGCACACTCATACAGTCAGCTGTTAACTTCTAGTACTTTATGGGGAAGATTGAAGAAAAGGTTTAATATGCGCGGTGACTAAAGCAGTTGAAAACGGACTTACGCTTTGCATGCATGCATCCAAACGCTGTTTTACACACGTTTCAATGCAGTTGAGCAAAATCTTATTCATCTGTTGTATCTTACGCATGCCTACTACCAAAACTGGCAATGAATCTTTTGTATTTCCTTCTGAAATAAATTGTTCGTACAAGTGCACGCGATGATTGAATTTGGATTGAATGATTTATTTATTTGTTTTATCAGTACCATTCATAGCAATTCACATAACACATAAGAGCGAAATACAAATGACAATACTCAACGGCCCAAGAGGACACCCTAAATTTATATATAACATACATACAACGAAAGAATAACAGAACAAAATTATTTGCTGGTGTGCATAATTAAGCACAGTTTTTAGAACGGCGACATGTGTGAAAAAAATAAGTACATAATTTATTTTAAATGTGGATACTACGTACGTGAGAAATTAGTAAATATAATAGGGGAAGCAGAATATGTTAGACAGCAGTAGTTTTTCTTCAAATATGACTGTTTAGGCTTCATTAACCCATTGATATTAATGTTAATATCGATGATTATCGATAGATAACTTAATATGCAAAAAGGCCATCATGTATCATGTTACTTACTATTCATTGATTATATTAGAGCATATTAAAATCACTACAGAGATGCGATTTACGTTTGGTGAGTATGAGGCTAGCAAAATCTGAAAATACGTAGCTTTTTCTACACATGTAACACTTTATCAATGAAACGCCCAAATCAAAGCATGGATTACAAATGTTCGCGTGGCTTAAATAATATAAAAAATATATACACATATGTATGCAAAAAGTTCACATGGATTCTACCTTTGGCTCTGTTGAATGATCGTTCACTAGTTCGGTCATGAAATAAATGCTTGATGCATAGCTAGAGACCAAAACGAATGCTCGTACAACCAACTGTTAACTTCTAGTACTCTTGGCAAAGATCAGTGCAGTGAACTTGTATTTCATATGGACGTAGAACAATTCACCATCTGCATGCTATGTACGCCTGGTTCTGTGGTTGCTAATAAATCTCTTTGCATTGGAAGTAGAAAATTTATACTTTTTATATTTTCTTCTTAAATGATTTTTCGTATGAGAGCAGGTAACGATAATTTGTTTGAATTTTTCCAATTCATAATAAATAATTGAGCATGGTAAAAAATCAAAATAAATAATGCATTTTACGTTTTCAAACGATTATCGCGCATGTGCAATATTTTAAATCCATCAATCTGGTTTTTGAATTGCACTCTGCTGCGGTACTTCTAACAATATGTTGATATGATTTGAAAATGGGCCTATGATTAGGATTTTAAAATAAAACACAGATTTCATTACAGTATAAACATTCTTTTATTTGACATATTCAACTATTTTACAAATTCATATAAAATATTATACACATATTTATTTCACACATAAATCTACATCCATTATGCTATAATGACCCCACGGTAACGTCGCATAGCTGTTTTTTAATAAATGACGCTTATCATCATGTGAACTTAGAGCAATTTTCGACTGAGTGATGGTACATACGTCATGTTTTTGACTTTGAATCAAATTTTGTGAAACTACTTTTTCAATATTATTGTTTAGACATTCTATATAATCATCAAAGGTTATTCTATTTTTTATAATATTTCTTTTAATACCTTTGCACTTTTTTTATTTATCTTTACCATCTACCCTGAGTGCATACATTTTAGATCTTAGACCAACAAACTCAATCATTATGCGACCATTGTTCTCATCCTTCATTAAACCCAGCACTTTTTTATTAACGAGGGGTATGCTCCAAATATTATTGGAAGGATAGTCACTGGTATCGAAATGTGTATAGCAATCGCGTTTAATTATTTTGTATATGTTGGGGCAGGCTATTTCATAAATCAAGGAATCTGTATCGACATAACAAACAGTACATTTGGAACTAAATTGGGGGATCATGTAGCTGTAATGAAAATCATATATGGTTGTTTTAGCTAAATCCAAAATACACATACCTACATATATTGGCTTATTTAAATAAATTTCCGTCTTGTTAAGTTCAATGGCTACTAAGTTTTCATTAAAAATAGTTGAAGCCTTAAATTCAGGCTTCGAAATGAGGGCCTCGGCTCCATATCGCCCCAACCACTTGGTAACCAGTTTAACGACACTGTGTTTCCGGACGTTCTCCATCGTTTTCCCAAAAACGGCATTATTCAACAATTTGAAGAGATTTTTCTCGAAATCGTTTTTCGCCAATGCTCGAAGACGCGTGTTAAGATCAATATAAGATTTCAGCCATATAGACTGATTAAATTGGAGAGCTCGGTGAATTTTTGTTAATTTTAATCCATGTAGCAGGACTTGTTTTAAATTACGATAATGAATTATATATTTGTGCTTATTGTGGAGAGTGGCCATTAGTTTTTTCTGTTTTGAATTGGGGGCGCTGCAATGCTCTGGGCAGAAAGGTAGATCTTTATGAAGATCATGAAGCTCTTGTGGATATTCCAAATCTACTTCTAAAATGTAGCCAGTGGGTGAATCATCCAAGACCTCTTCAATCTTAACGTTGTTTGCGTTATCTACCCACTTGAAGCCACCGTAAGGCAAGTGTTGAGACATTGCCCAACCATATTGGTTATTAATATCATAGTATTGTAAGAATTTTGATGATATATTTGGATCATAGTCTACCATATACTTATTATTTGCCTTGGAGTAACGTTTAGAGCACTGACTGAGGCCGCCTCGGATACCACGCTCAACAAACATTAACATATCAATATCAGTCAATAGTTCCAAAGTTATACCAGTATGTTTGAGCATAGCATCCCAAGTATAACCTGGAAGTGTATAGTAGTGTGCAGGATCTAATCCATAAGTCACATGACAACTTGAACGAAACTGTTCAAAAACATCCGCTAGAAGAAGTACATCTGTTTTTAAATACAGATCGGAATATTCACCTAGGTTTTGAATGCCGAATTCATTCCAGACATTGCAAGCATGATTATAATCTTCATAACTAATATTAGAATCATTCAATTTATTATAAAAGTTTGAAATATTAGGAAGAGAAGACTCTAAAAATTTATTAAAATCATTAATATAATCATAAGGGTAAACTCCCTTACGAGTTAGTAAATTATATTTCGGATCAGCCAAATTTGGGAACTGAGATCTTAAAATGGGTAGTGAAGTTAGATATGAAGCAAGAGTTTCAAGGCTACATCCCATAAAGCGGAAGGAATCAATAAAGCGGAATTTGATAGAATATTCGTCTAAGGTTTTCGTAAATGAAATATATCGTTCTTTGTTTATAGGAAGAAGATCAACGCGGCCTTCCAAATCAGTTGCAATATCTTTAATTATAAAATGGGAATCGTAGCCGCTAAGGTTATGGAAAATCACTGGGATAGTGTGGCTATCCTTGAAATTAATATTACATCCCTCATGTGCTGAGCCCCGATATTTACCTGTTAGGTGACAGTGATCATGCACCTTTTTATCATCCTCTGTGAACGGCTTTTCGCAAATATGGCAGAGTGTGGCGGTCTCGAAGAACGCTATTTCCTCAGCAGTCATCTGATTCATGGGTAAAGGGCAAAGGAAAACGGTTTCCACGTCTTCAGCAAATTGATTTAATTCGCACACAAACCACTTGATACAATCCGCGCCACGATAAGACTTAAAAAATGATAATGTGGGGTCGTAAGAGCATTTAACGTAGCATGCTATACTACAAGGCACATGTTGCTGATACTTATTTTCATTCTTACATTCTACTAACAAACATTCCAAGTCCGAGTATATTACAAATGGAGCTTCTATTTTATTTCTAAAATTCTTAAATTTAAGCTGCTTCTGGTCTTCGGATGGTAGCCGGATCTTGCATTGATTCAGTACTTTGCAGTCTTCCAAGTGATGCTCTAGTGCAATCGATGAGTAAAAGTAGTGGAGACAGCGGTCACAAATGTATTTTCGGCCATGGTGTTGAGAAATTTGCATTGAAAGAAGTCTAGATAAATTCTTAATCCAAACAAAGTGTGATCTGATGGGATCATAATCCGATTTTTCTTCCTCCTCATTATCTTCGATCAAGTAGATGTTCTGAATCATAAGTAGGTTTACATGCTTCTCCTTTTTCTCCTTGGTTAAATAAGTCGGTAGAACTTTAAAGATTTCTTTGACCGTATGACCCATGTTTTCCAAAGCATATACATTAATTGAAAGATTGTTTTGTTGCTCAAACCTGGGGATCTGTTTGATGGTCATCGGGAACGTAATGTCCTTAAGATTCAGAACATTAGAGTAGTGGGGGTATTTTGTTACGCGTTGTGGATACTTCTTTGCCGGATGTAGGGCTGATATTATCGCCCATGCAAAACATGCATTGTCACTATTTTCAACATTTACACATGCTTTACGACGTTTTATTAATGGCGGCAGCTTAATATAAGACGATCCAAGCAGTGGAGTATATTTGTTAATATTGATTGTTAAATTAATAATAGCTGATAACGCCCACCCACTTTATTTTCCTGGAACTCCTCCAGTTTTTTCAAAACTGGTTCTTGAATGTTTTGCTCAAACCAGGCATTTATATTTGTATCACGGTAGATGGGGGCATTCTTTGTGTTCATATACTTAAATTCAAATATCTCCTCATCACCTCGCGCGATCTTAAATTCTGCACAGAAAACGGTGTTGACTTTGAGAGTGGCTTCCTTCTTAAGCGCGTTATTTATGCGGCGTTGAAAGAGTCCAACACAGTCCTTAAGGAACTTCTTTGGCTCTTTATGTGTTAAGTTGATAATTGCTCCTGTCCTAATGCGATCATTGAACGCGGACTGTACATCCTCCCATTTAACTCGGGAAGAAGCCCAATTAGAACAGCGTAAGTTGTGTCCACCTCCTGACAATAAGTTTTGCGCTTTTAGTTGTATGCGCATTCCTTTTAGTATACCTATAGCTGTCATCAGTTGAGTCTTTTTACTCACGTTGTTGGTCTGCCTCAAAGAATTATTGAGCTTACGTAAAGAATTACTAAGCTTTTTATGTACGGCACTTATTAATTCGCGGTTATTTTTGGCATTGATAAATGCAGTTTGTAAGTCTTCAACTAAATTTTTCACATTCATCTTTAATACTTTAGAATTGTTAATAGCACTGTATGAACTGTATCGCATGGCAAGTACTTGTTAAATGATGTGATTCAGGATGAGGTATGCTATTTATAAGCTTCCAGTTAATAATTAAAAGTGTAAAATACAAAGTTTATATGTGTTTTGAGAATACATTTACTTATTAATTGCATTAATCTACAAAATTCTATAAATTTAATAATTATAAATACTTCCTTTCTGAGGTCAGCCTAATACTATAATAACAGGAGCACAAAGTTTGCAGTAACTCAATTGAGCAATAATTGCTATGAATGCAATCAATTTCATCTTGATTCGTATATTTATGCTCATATGCATTTATTACTGTATTAATTTACAAACCCAGAGCCCAACGTGTTTATGCATGAAAGATACAATCAGACACATCTCAAGCACCTACAAATAACCAACATCCAATCAAGATATTCAAGTGATTCCCTGACGTCATATAAAATAATAATCTTCTCTTACCGTTTCTTTTAACTCATATTCATAACACACATTGACTCTTCGCCTTAATTATCGTTCAAGGAAAATTATGCATGCAAAATTGCCGTCCATTCATAAATTGCTAAAAACGCAACGTACGCTATGCAGAAGCAACGTTTCAGCTAAATAAACCAGCAAAACAAGTTTTTCTTACTATCTGCACAAGAGTTTCGTATAAGGAGATTGTCATTCGTTTGGATTTGTAAAGATCGTGATTCTGCTATTGAATTCTGATTGCTTGTGATAGAATCTGATCACCTGGTAGCAAGTTTTAGCCTTTAGTTTGTTCGCCATTCAAGTGAATGCGAAATGTCTAATTTTATTTTAATAAATTTGAAGGGAAATAGGTGTGGGTATTTCGCAACATTGCATAATGCAGCGGTGAGTTATTCTTAAACCTAGGGGGAGGGACGGTTTCAAGTTGGGGGGAGTTGAAGAGGTTCTTCTATGACACCATACCGATTTCCATGTGTGAGAGTGAGAGAGAGGCAAATAGAGCAACATATATAATGCTATCTCTTTCTATCAATTTTATACACACTTTTGAGAATTTAGAGGCCCCTTTAAAAATACACAGGAAATTGGGCTAGAACTCTCATAGCTTATCTACTCAAAACTGTTTGTCCTAAAAATTTCGATTCTTTTTGGTTAATGAAACTCATAAATAAATGCAACAACAATACATTTCATCCTCTTCCAGATAAATTCAGCCGCAATTTTCTACCTGCTGAAAGTTTCAAATTTCAGACTAATGCGAGTGGGGCGGCATTTTTAAATAATTGTAGGGAGCTGTGCGTAGTTGTAATCCTTTAAGAGCAATAAAAAAGCTTAGTAACTATCAATTGGTTAAAGTGAGTGAGTGAAATAGCGAAAGAACATAAGGTGCGTTTTTTTGCACACCCGAGCAGATCAAATATTGTTAAGTATATTTATTTATTTATTTATATTGAACAACAACAACAATTTTGTTGTTGTATTCAATATACTTAACAAAATTTGATCTGCTCGAGTGTGCCAAAAAAACGCACCTATTATGAAATAGCGATCTTGTTCAGATTTTTTCTGGGAATTCGTGGTGTTCTTGTGAAAAAGTTCTTAGTGTTTAGAATTTAGAAGTCGTTAGAATAAATTTTTTTTGGAACAATGTCGTTTTCTCAAGAAGAATATGTGTACATACATTTAGGGTATTGTAAAGCTGGCAGAAACGTGGCCAGGTGGATTTACTAAGAAAGGTTTCCAAACCAAAGAGTACTTAATCAGCGCACGTTCAAAATCGTTGATAGGAAGTTAAGAGAAAGAGGTATAGTCCAGGCTCTTATTAGAGATAGAGGAAGATCTAGACAATCAGATTATGAAAGTATCTTAGATTTGTTCGCGAGGGAACTAGAGTTAAGGACACGAAGAGTAGCTGCGAGTATTGGAGTATCACACGCCACTGTTTGGAGGGTTTTGCATGAGGAGGGTCTACATCCTTACCATTTTTAATCAGTCCAGCATTTAGAGGAGTCAGATCCTTCCGCCAGGCTTGCCATTTGCAGATTTATACAACACAGTAATCAGGTAAATCAATTCTTTGTTCAAAATATTTTATTTACAGACGCGGCAACATTCACAAGAGATGGTAATTTTGATGTTCATAATTTGCATACATGAGCTCAAATCCCCATGGAATTTTAAAATAAACGTTTGGTGAGGAATAGGTGGAAATTTTCTATAAGGACCGTATGATATAGGGATCATTAATGGAGAAAATTATTTAACATTTATAAGGAATGACTTAGAAGATTTATTGGATGAAAATATTCCATTGGTAATTAGAAGAAATATGTGGTATATGCATGACGGTGCTTCATCCCACTTTTTTAGAGGTGTGCGAGATTACTTAAAAGTCAATTTCAGAGAAAGATGGATTGGACGTGGACGACCTGTTTCTTGGCCTCCAAGATCACTTGACTTAGATCCTCTTGATTTTTACTTATGAGACTACTTAAAAAATTCTGTATATAACAGACCTATCAAAACGAAAGCAGAATTATGGACTCGAATTCAAGGAGCTTGTGATGAACTTCGTACGAACAGATGGACATTTGCGAGAGTTCAAGAAAATTTCATTCGAAGGATTAGATTGTGCATTGAGGAGGACAGAAGGCACTTTGAACATATATTATAAAATTTTTTCAAAAATTGGTTGTTTTCTTTCTTAAGGTAATTTTTTTTGGGGTACATTTCGTACTCACCTTCACGTGGTGTACCCTGGGTAACGCTAAAGAGCTAGAATATAGTGCTAAACAGTCAAATCATTGCAA
The DNA here is from genome assembly GCA_963978885.1 of Nemotelus pantherinus. Taxonomy (NCBI): domain Eukaryota; kingdom Metazoa; phylum Arthropoda; class Insecta; order Diptera; family Stratiomyidae; genus Nemotelus; species Nemotelus pantherinus. Next base: position 91,861,827 of record OZ022266.1, on the reverse strand, counting down.
TCAAATCAGGTTGTTCTCTGTCATTATGTTAAATTTGCGGAAATTACCTGACAGGTTTGAAAATGGGTATAGACATTTAGGTATCAAACTAAAGCTGATATTTTAAGCAATTTCAAGCTGTGTTTAATGAGCTGCTCTAGGTTGAGCTAGGTTGAGATATCTCAACACAATGTGTTTAATGAGGAATTCGGCTGCTGTAACTTGCCCGAAGTTGCTCTGATATGTGTTTCATGAGTCTGCTCTAAGTTGAACTAGAGCACTTTAGAGCACAATTTTTACTCTACTTTTTTGGTAGAGGAAGTTCGGGCAAGCAACCAGCTGTTTTCCAAATGTCACGGAACCAACTTTCAACAAAAAATTGTTACTGAAGTGCAGTTTTTTGTTAGTGAATTGACAGGTTGACCTTCTGACAAGTAATGAGTTTTGAGAATCGCCTCTCAGCTGCTCTCATTTGCTCGACTTTTCTCTGCCTCTCAATTGCCCTGGTTTGCTCGACTTTTTGACAGCCGCGCTACTATAACGTGCCTTGAGTTGGTCTGCTTTTTTTTCGTGCTCATTAAACACAGCTTTAATCTTTAAACCAAAATGTACCGTTTTATGTGATTTTGGTGAAATTTTTGCGATATTTGAGATATTTTCAAAAAATATTTATATATTTAAATTTGAAACCGTGTAGCTTTTGATGCCAAAATGATGTACCTAGGTAACTTATGAAAAATTGTTAGCATATGGCTGCTTTTGAATGAAATAAAGAACAATACTTGTGAGGAATTGTAAATGTTGAATAATCAGTATCATTTAATAAAATTTTGAACATTACTGTAGTACTAAAATACACTGTATAACACTTACTTATATCGATACTATACTTAACAGTGCTAACGTTTATTATACTGTACTTTTGATGAAATAAAACTCTCTCTTCTGTTCTGGCTTCCGAAGCGAAAGGTTGTGTCTTCTCATTTACAACTTCTGTATATTCAACAGGTTATGGGCCCAGGCACGTGGTGTGTTTTGCTGTTGTAAAACTTGTGAACTTTGATAAGTTAATAGGAGTAATTATAATGGAGAGCGAATCAACACCGGTGTGGATTGAAAGATTGCAGAGTGGCGAGCAGTGGACGGCATGGAAATTTCAAGTAAGAATTTTACTAAACGCCAGCAATCTGTTCGAGGTCGTAACAGGAGAGATCACACAACCAGTGCTACCGTCGAATATTGCGGAGGCTACGGAGGCACAGGTTAAAGAGCTAACAAAGTGGAAGCTACTAGACAGAAAAGCGCAGAAGATCATCGCTACGGCTGTGGGGAAGAAGCCAATGGTTCATATTATAAACTGCTTAACATCAAAGCAAATGTGGGATAAATTGACTGCTGTGTACGAACACAAAAATCAAGCTAGTCTTCATATGCTACATCAACGCTTTTATAATTTTGTGAAGGAGCCAGATGACGATATTGCGACGCATATTGCCAGGCTTGAGACCATTGTCGAGCAGTTGAAGGAGGCAGGTGAAGTAATTTCTCCTCATATGATAATTGCTAAAATTTTAATGACATTGCCACCACGTTTTGCCCATTTTTCAAGTGCATGGGAGTCAACCGCTCCGGAGCATCAAACTTTAGAAAATTTGACCTCTCGTTTAGTTATGGAAGAGACTCGTGTAACAGTAATGCCATCACCGCAGTTAACAGAAAGTGCTCTTATGGCCCGCAAAGCATCAAGATATCAAAACCAGGGACAAAAACAGAAAAACAAAGTGGTCGGTAAGTGTTTTTTGTGTAAAAAATTTGGCCATTGGAAAAGGGATTGTCCGAACCGACAACAATCAAATGTAGCACAATCGCGTGTTAATTTTAGTGACGTTAGTGGTGATGCTTTCATATGTGATTCTGTTCTTGCAAATAACGTACACATTAATGGCATCGGTGCAGATGATTGGGTTTTAGATTCAGGCGCTAGTGATCATATGTCCTTTCGCCGCGAGTGGTTTGTTGCTTTTGAACAATTAAATGAACCTATGCCAGTTACGGTTGGCAATGGTAGCAAAATTTTCGCCTACGGGAAAGGCAATATAAATATTTTGGCACGGAACGGTGATACTTGGCAAGCAAAGATGCTACGAAACGTTTTCTTTGTACCAGACATTAAAGTGAACTTATTTTCATCAGGTAGCGCCTTGGATAAAGGCTATGAGTTATCGTCAAATAGCTTGAAGTGTTTTTTGATAAAAAACGGGTGTACGGTCGCAGTGGGAGTTCGTGAGAGAAAGCTTTATAGAATGATGTTTCGCGTCGTAGCAAATACAGTTAACGGCATTGTTTCAAATGTGGCAATTAAGAGTGAATCGATAGAAAAATGGCATGAACGACTTGGACATATATGTGTTGATCAAGTCAGGCGGATTTTACAGGATAGATCTGTGTTTATTGTAGACAATAAGAATTTCTTTTGTGATGCTTGTGCTTTCGGAAAGCAGCATCGGTCTCCATTTAGGGAGAGTACAAGTAGATCTGAAAATCGCGCGGAATTAATTCATACTGATCTTTGTGGTCCCATGCAAGAAACTTCGCTTGGAGGCTCTAAGTACTTTATACTTTTCAAGGATGAATTTTCTCACTACCGACAAGTGTATTTCTTAAAAGAAAAAAGTGCTGTCGCGTCCTCTATTAAAACTTTTATCAATCGTGTTAACATTGACATTGGGTGTAATATCAAAATTCTGAGATCCGATAACGGTCTAGAGTTTAAAAATATTGAAGTATCCGCTATTTTAGAAGAAGCCGGTGTACATCATCAAACTTCTGAGCCATACACTCCCGAGCAAAATGGTCGAGCTGAAAGGGAAATGCGCACTATTGTGGAAATTGCAAGAACTATGATTCATGCGAAGAAATTGCCAATTTTTTTGTGGGCAGAAGCCGTAAATCATGCCGTATTTTTACTGAACCGTTTTGGTACGAGTCCCGTGAAGGGGAAGACACCTTTTGAGCTTTGGTTTCACCGGAAGGCGAGCATTGAAAATTTAAAAGTCTTTGGCAGTAAAGTTTTTGTTCATGTACCAAAAGAGAAACGAAAGAAATGGCACATAAAGTCAAAAACTGGTGATTTCGTCGGGTATGCTGAAGGTCAAAAGGGTTATCGTGTGTGGATAGTTGGTAAAAGAAAAGTAGAGATTACACGAGATATCATCTTTAAAGAGCACAGTGAAGATTCATCTGTCATGGTAAATACCGACTATGAGTGCATAAATTTGTTAAATAAACCTATTATCCCAGATGAGCACAAAGCTATTAAAGCTGAAGCTGATGAGAGTTCTGAGATAAAAAACACACGACAGTCTTTTGACTTATCCGACAGAGATGATATGTCTAGCGAAGTGAACGAAATTGACAATACACAGGCTACAACACCAATACGAGATCGACTTCGTAGTGCTAAACGTAATATGCCCCAAGCACCAAGTGTGCTGACCAGCATATTAGAAGGTTTTGCTTTTGTTGTCCGTTGCTATGAACCGCAGACTTTTCAAGAGGCAATCAGTTCAAAGCAAGCGGGCCTTTGGAAAGCAGCAATGAACGAAGAGATCGAGGCACTCTATAAAAACGAAACTTGGGATCTTGTTGATTTACCTGAAAATTCCAAAGTCATTGACAATAAGTGGGTATATAAAACGAAGTTCACACAAAAAGGTGAAATAGACCGATACAAAGCACGTCTTGTAGCGAGGGGTTTCACGCAAGAAGAAGGAGTCGACTACAATGAAACTTTTAGTCCTGTAGTAAGGTTCACCTCTATTCGCTTCATTCTGGCAGTTGCAGCTTCAGCGAAACTCATACCAAAACAATTTGACATCAAAACAGCGTTTCTTAATGGAGACATAGACGAAGAAATATACATGGCGCAGCCTATGGGATATGATGATGGAACCGGTCGTGTATGTAAACTACGCAAAAGCTTGTATGGACTAAAACAAGCCTCAAGATGTTGGAATTTGAAATTCACTAAACTTTTGAAAGACTTTTCTTTTAAAGTTAGCTCAGCTGATGCATGTTTGTTTGTACTTTATCAGAATGGTAGGAAAGTCATAATGGCTTTGTATATAGATGATGGTTTGATAGCAGCTACCAACGAGGAAGATGCCGCAAAAGTGATTAACTACTTGAAATGACATTTCGAAATAAAAATCTGCGATGTTGGCTGTTACCTTGGTATTCAAATAGATGTGAAAAAGGATGGATCAATATTTATCAGTCAGTCATCTTATACTGACAAATTGTTGCGCAAATTCAACATGCTTAATTGCCGAGAGGTTTCTACACAAGCAGACGTCTCCAGTACAAGCCAGCTAGCTGATAGTGATTCGTTCGCGAGATCAAGTTTTCCCTATCGGGAGGCTATCGGTAGTTTAATGTATCTAATAATCGCAACCCGGCCTGATGTTGCTTATGCAGTGGTCTACCTCAGCCGCTTTATGGAAAACCCATCAACGGCACATATTAACGCTGTAAAACGTATTTTCAAATACCTTAAGGGGACGCAGAATTTTGGCATCCGATATATACATGCAACTAATTGTTTTATTTCGTATTATAGTGATGCTGATTTTGCTGCTGATGTTGAAACTCGGCGATCAACAAGTGGTTACGTCTCGTTTTGGGGAAAAAGTCCTGTTTCTTGGTTATCGCAAAGACAGAAGTGCGTAAGCCTTTCGACAACTGAAGCAGAGTACGTCGCTGCTGCTGAAGCCGTTAAAGATATGGTATGGCTCGATTCGCTGGTAAGAGAACTTTTTCCAAACTTCACAGCACATCACACCTTGTACATGGATAATCAAGGAGCGATAAGACCTATCAAAAACCCGGAGTTTCATAAACGAACGAAGCATATTGACGTCAGATTTCATTTTATTCGCGAAAGACATAACGAAGCATTGTTTAACTTGTGTTACGTGCCTACTGAAAACCAGATTGCAGACATATTTACTAAGCCGCTACCTAAAGCTAAATTTGAATACTTCCGAGAGCTACTTAATGTTGTAATGAACTATATTTGAAATTTGTTGATTGGTTTCTTTTGAACTGAATATCCTTTAAAATTTTTGAACAAAAATGTTGAATATATATCTCTGAATTATAAACTTTGAAATTACTTCTAACAGTTGAAAGTAAAATTTTATTTTGATGATAAGTGGGAGTGTTGAATAATCAGTATCATTTAATAAAATTTTGAACATTACTGTAGTACTAAAATACACTGTATAACACTTACTTATATCGATACTATACTAAACAGTGCTAACGTTTATTATACTGTACTTTTGATGAAATAAAACTCTCTCTTCTGTTCTGGCTTCCGAGGCGAAAGGTTGTGTCTTCTCATTTACAACTTCTGTATATTCAACAGTAAATATAATGTGTATTTATCATTTTTTTCATAAAAAAATAATCCGTTACGATTAATATTAATAAAAACCCAGATAAGAACTGATTTAGACCTCACAGCCAAAATGATCTGAAATGGTTTTTCTTAGAAAAAGTACCGCTAGTACCGCTATGGGTCGCCACACTTCTATTGAAGAGTGAGAGTTAATAATAAAGAATTTCAAAGACGGGTAATCTGAAAAAAAAAATTACTGAGATTTTAAAAAGGAGTGTTTTTACATATCAGCATATTTTTGACTGTTTTTGCGCGAAAATCGTATAGGAAATCGAGTCACAAAAGCTCACAATAATTTTTTTCTGAAACCTATTGCCGTTAGATCGTGAGACAGTCAAAAAAGGCTCCTACATTGAGTGCCCCCAAATCGACAGAAGATTCTGAAAGAACTATCGGTAAAAAGAGTAGCCCCCAACCTATAAGGAGGATAATCAGGAATGCCAATTTAAATGGTTGAGTTGCCCGGAAGAAACCTTTCAGCAATCGCAAAAACATTTATTTTTTATGAAAGTATATTTAATTTATTGCGATCAGATGGACAAAAAACGTCAGGAGGCAACCAAAATCAAAGCTCAATCCAAAACATTTAAGGGCCACTCTGAGACACGGAGGTGGACATGTTATGGTATGGGCATGTATGTCGCAAGCAGAGGTCGAAAATCTGGCTTTCATTGATGGAACCATGGACAAAAACCAGTATTTGAATATGCAAAGTGCAGAAGAAGGGATAATTTATGTAAGGGATAATTTTCGATTTTATCAGGACAATAATCCTAAGCATTCCTCCCAACTCGTTCAAAAGTGGTTCGTTTGCATTTGCATACATGTTATGGACTTACTTGTTATAGAGAATTTGTGGTCAGAGTTTGAGAGAGGCATCAGAAAACACACAATTAGCAACAGACAGGACCTTAAAAGAGTCGAACCAAATTCAGCCAGAGTACAAGAAATCTTAACTGGAATTCATACCCCGCAGATTGGACGCGGTTCTTAAGCAGAGAAGCTATCACACGAAATACTAGAAGTAATATGTTTTAATTTTATACGATATTAAGAACTTGATACAATTTTTTTCTCAGGAAAAACATTTGACATCATTTTGCCTGTGAGGCGAAAATTGGCAATTATCTGGATTTGGATTAATTTTTTTCCTAACGCATTTCTTTTTTCGTATTTTTTTCACTTAAATGATAAACAAACATTATATTTGCAATTCCTCATAACTTTTTTTCTTAATTTGATTCAGAAGCTGACAGATATTGATCATTATTCATATGATACTTGGCCAAATCCTTTGGGCTTCCAGCCACTATATATATATATATATATATATATATATATATATATATATATATATATATATATATATATATATATATATGTATATATATATTTATATATATATATATATATATTTATATATATATATATATATATATATATATATATATATATATATATATATATATATATATATATATATATATGTATATATATATGTATATATATATATATATATATATATATATATATATATATATATATATATATATATATATATATATATATATATCACAGGGCGTAGCTCAAGCTACTGTGGGGGTCATAGGTGGCAGATCATGGACGGCCTACAGTAATGTAGGTTTGCTGCGAATAACAAATAAGCAGTCCCCGACCGAGAGCGGTGGAGAAGGAGGGTGGGGCGGAAATGCCTTAGAAACCCAATGAGCGCTCTATGACAGGACGAGTTGGCGCCGTCCTTCAACTATGCGTCTAACCTGGCCGCAGGTATAAAAGGCTATGGGAAGGAACCCAGAATAATAAACCAACGATGGAAGTAAAGGAGCAGAAAATTCGAACGGGGATATACGTTCAAACGTCGAAAGGAACCGTGACTTCCGGTGGGCTATCTTCCAGCATAGCTGGAAGGGAGTCGCCAGCGGACCCTAACGTTAAAGGAGCGGGCAGCTTGGCTCCTTCAACGCTCAATACTACAAGGCAAAACACCAGTGTGCAAATGGAGAATCCGTTTCAACGCATGGAAAACCCTTTCACTCGGAAATCACTGCTGGCTCGAACACCACCAAGAGAAGCAACTGAACGAGGGAAAATTCCAGATGACTCCATTAGCACGATGCAGCAAATGAGTGTAGCACCAACGGAGCAAAAACTCGATGCCTTTGCCAAACTAGGCGAAATTATTAGAGCCCTAGCAAATTTTACGGAATCGCGAACCAATCTGCACCATGCGATTAAGGATCAGGTTAGGGCGATCCGAGCGGCGTATCATAAAGCTCGAGTAGAAAGGGGACAGCGCAAGCCTGGACGAATGGAAGTGGCAACGCAGGTCACACCAACATTAGTTACATGTGAAAATGCTGACCGGTGTAGACCAAGGGGCAGCGACGCAGCTGGCAAAACTCCAGGACCATCCGAGGTCAAAATGCAGAAGCGATATAGAGAAGTGGAAACCGAAGCACAAACCTTTGGACAGACCCCCAAAAAGAAGATGGCTAAGACGCCAACCAAAACCCCCGCGCAGAAGGAGTGCTTGCAGGAAAAGGCCCAGGACCCATGGATTAAGGTGACCAAGAAAGGAAAAAAGATGCCCCTTGTAAAGAGAAATCGTCCGGACATCATGATTATTTCCACGAAAGGTGACGTGACATATGCATACATCCTACGCCAGATGAAGGCTGATACGAGTCTGAAGGAAGTAGGCGAAAGGGTGACCCGTATCCGCAGAACGCAGAAGGGCAAATTGCTGCTACAGATGAGATCATCTGTTCCAGACGTAGTGCTCAAACTCCAAAAGCAAATGGAGGAGGCATTAAACGGGAAAGCCGAAGTCACATCCAGATGTGATATGACGAAGATTAACATCAGGGATCTGGATGAAATCACAACGAAAGCTGACATCTGCAAAGTTTTCCAGGAACATTTCAACCTGAATGGCCTGAAGGAAGAGTCGGTGCTTTTGTTGAGGAAGTCGCATGGTGGAACACAGGTGGCCACGATGAGCATTCCAGCAGCACAGGCAAAAATGGTTATTGCAGCTGGAAAAATACGAATCGGTTGGGTCGTTTGTGGGCTTAGAGAGCAAGTCCAGCTGAAAAGATGCTTCAAGTGCCTGGAATATGGGCACTTCGCTAGGGCATGTAAAGGTGACCAGGATAGGTCGGATATGTGTCGACGCTGCGGAGAAAAAGGCCATTTCGCAAAGGATTGCGTAAAAGAGCCAAAGTGTCTTTTCTGCTCTCAGGCAAAGGGAGCCGACACAAATCATGCTGCTGGCAGCGCTACATGTCCAGTGTTCAAAAGAGCTCTCAGCAACAGAAAATGAGATTTATCCAGTTGAATCTCAAAAATTGTGTGGCAGCGCAAGATCTGCTCTCCCAAAACGTCTACGAGATGAAAATCGACATAGCGATATTTTGCGAGCAATATAGGAGACCGAACAAGGGCTCCTGGGTTGTCGACAAATCCAACAGAGCGGCAATATGGGCTTGCGGAAATATCCCATTCGGAGAAGCCATGAAAGAGAGCGTAGACGGTTTCGTTTGGGCTAAAATAGGCGGCTGTTATGTGTACAGCTGTTACATCTCCCCAAACTCGACGAAGGATGAGTTTTCCCACTTTTTGGATAGGTTGGTTATGGATGCCAAACAGCACACTCCACACATCATAGCCGGCGACTTTAATGCGTGGTCCACGGAATGGGGCAGTAGGGAAACGAATGTACGAGGCCGCAGTCTTATGGAATCATTCTCCCAGCTGGATGTGGTTCTGTTAAACTCCGGAAATGTACCTACTTTCCGTAGCAGAGGGATGAGCTCTGTAATCGACCTAACATATGCTAGTACGAAGGTGGCGAGAGACATAACATGGTAGGTGTCTGAGCATTACACCCATAGCGATCATCAAGCTATTATGTTTGAGACCCACTACAAGTTGGGCAGTCGATCACAACAACTAGCCAAGGAAAAAGTCAGCAAGGGCTGGTCAGCCCGGAAATTCGATGAAGGAGCCTTCGTTGAAATCAACATTTTTTTCATTTTTTTTTTTTCATTTTTTTTTCATTTTTTTTTGTCTGAAAGCTTGTCTGAAAGCTTTTTTTTTGTCTATGTCTGAAAGCTAGAAGACAAGGCCAACCTGGTGTAAATCAGCCCAATCATGAGGAGCTGCAGTGGTCATACCAGGAGGCGCGGAAAAAACTACAACTAGCTATTCGAAACAGCAAGAAGGCTTGCTTAAAAAAACTGTGTGTGGAGGCAAGTATCGACCCCTAGGGAGTTGCGTACCGAGCAGTCATGTCACGCATAAAGGGCCCATGCTCAATGCAGGCCAGTTGTCCCGTACTACTCAGGAAGATAGTTGAAACGTTGTTTCCTCATCATCAGGATGGTGTCATCGTACCTGAAGCAGGGAATGCGGCGGAGGATGTGCACCCGGTCACCGAAGCAGAGCTTTCGGAGATGTGCAAGGGAATAAAGGACAAAAAGGCGCCTGGGCTAGATGGAATCACAAACAAGTGGCTTAAGATAGCCATCAAGTCGAGACCGGAAATGTTTGTAAGTGTCTTCAACACATGCCTGAATGACCGAACTTTCCCAGCATTTTGGAAGAGGCAGAAGCTAGTGTTGTTGCCAAAATCAAACAAACCGGTTGGAGAACCGGCATCTTATCGCCCCATTTGCCTGCTCGACGTCCTAGGCAAAACACTGGAGCGGATCATCTACAACAGGCTTCTAACGGCGGTGGAAGACAATGGAGGACTATCTAATCGCCTACACGGTTTTCGCAAAGCACGTTCGACGGTTGACGCTATCAGTGTGATAATCGAGCTAGCCAAGCCCGCACTTGAAGCGCGTAGAGCATCCCGAAACTACTGTGCTCTTATCACGCTCGACATCAAAAACGCGTTCAACTCGGCAAATTGAAACCGAATAGTAACTAAGTTACTCAAGCTGAAAGTCCCTTGCTACCTGACGGAGTTAATCGCTGACTATTTTCGGAACCGAGTCTTATGGTATGACTCCGATGACGGGCCGAAACGTCACTGCTTTACAGCAGGTGTCCCACAGGGATTTGTCTTGGGGCCTCTACTCTGGAATGTTATGTACAACTACAGGCTTACCCTAAAATTACCCAGAGGGGTAACAATAATCGGATTCGCGGACGACATAGGTGTGTTGGTATCTGCTGCAAATCTGGAAGGAATTGAACTGCTGGCGGACGAGGCGGTGTACCAAGTCAGGAAATGGCTAGAAAGTGCTGGTCTAGAGTTCGCAGGGCACAAGACTGAGGCGGTATTGATAAGCAGCCGGCGAAAAACCGAGTGCTTTGAAGTCACCGTCGGAGACCAGAGAATCAAATCCAAGGCTTCAATCAGGTACTTGGGCGTCATGATTGACTCAAGGTTGAGCTTCAAAGCCCATGTTGAGCAGGTGTGCAACAAAGCCGCAAACGTAAGCGTAGCACTATCGAAGATGCTACCGAATATCGGCAGCCCTCGTCAAAGTAGCAGAATTTTAATATCCAGAGTCGTGAGCTCTATCCTTCTCTACGCGGCGCCAATATGGACACACAAGCTCACAGCAAAAGCGAATAAGAAGAAAATGTGCTCGACATATCGATTAAGTGCTCTGAGAGTGATTCGCGCCTACAGAACAACACCAGGGGAAGCGGCATATGTGATAGCGGGCATGATTCCGATAGAAATCCTAGAAGATAAGATGCAAAGGCTCTACAAAAATAACAGGGTGGATTCAAAGGCAGAGAGGCAAGTCTCTGTAGGAATATGGCAAAGGAGATGGGATCAATTTGCAACCGGTAGATGGACCTATAAGCTTATCCCCGATATTGCTAAATGGACCCAGCGGAAGCACGGAGAAATCACCCACGAACTTACGCAGTTTAAACTGGGCATGGCGTATACCGGATATATCTGCATCGGTTTGGCCTGGACGACTCCCCCAACTGCCCGATATGCGGAATAGACGAGGACCCGGAGCACATACTGTTTGAGTGTCCACGATTTGCGCGACACCGAGCTAAGCTGCAAACTTCTACCAACCCGCTCTTATCGGCAGAAAACGTGGTGGAGATGATTTTGGCATCAGAGGAAGCTTGGAAAGCACTGACGGGAGCACTAGCGCAAATTCACGCCGTTCTTCGAAAAGAGGATGCCAAGAGAGCGAGCACTAGGCGGCAGCCCGTAAACAGCTAAAGTTGACCCCACCCCACCAAGTAATACCTGTCGGCAGTCCCGTGGGGAGGATAAGGAGGTGGTTTTTAGTCGGTTAGCGCCCAACATAACCTTCGATTAGGTATCCATGCGGATTTTCCCCTCCAAGATAATATAAAATATATATATATATATATATATATATATATATATATATATATATATATATATATATATATATATATATATATACATATATATATACATATATATATATATATATATATATATATATATATATATATATATACATATATATATATATATATATATATATATATATATATATATATATATATATATATATATATATATATATATATATATATATGTATATATATATTTATATATTGTTACGACGCCTTTTCATAAAAATTTATGAAGATTGAAAAAAAAGGCCGTTCTTTCGCATTCTCATGAATGCACATCCCATGAGGTACGAGGGCCGTTCGTTCGGATTCTCATGAATACATGTTTCATGGCAGTATGAGCGCCGTTCGTTCGGATCCACATGTCTTCATATTGGGACTGCCACGAATCCATTGAAGAAAAAAAGGAAGGAAGGAAAAGAAGCTCTGAGTTATTTTTGTATCGTTGGTAAATACTGTATGTAAAACCATATTTTTCTTCGTAAATCTTAACTTGCGATTTGTTGCGGTGTAGTTTATCGTAAATTTTCTACACAACAAGATTCTGGAAATCTCATAACTATAACAAACACACAACTATAAGTCGCTCTTGGCGAATCCCTCTCTCTATTGGGTTTCATCGTGTCGTTTGTGCAATAGTTTGTCGTTTAGATTGTATAGAAAGGATAAAAACAGCCCAAAAATAGCGTGCAGCCGTCATCCGTTAAACAATTGAAATCTTGGCGGAACAGATGTCGTTTACACATACATACCGTTTGGAGATTTTTCCAGTCAAATTCATAGTTTCCCGTTCTGGATAATGGATTGTGATTTCAAACCGGAAAATATTTTATAGACTGCAGATTATTACATTGAACTGCAGATTATTACATCGACTTCTGATTAAGTAAGTGGTGAAATTTTGGCAAAAGTACTAAGACAAAAGTGATATATTAAGTTTGGTTATAAATTGTAGCACCATAGTTTCAAACTTGACTCGGCTAATAAGCTGATATTTTGTTTTTAGTTTAAAAGGAAATGATTAGTTTTAAAGGAAATTCTTAGTTTCAATAAAATGTGTGTAATAAACAAGTAAAAGCTTATTATTGTGTGTGTGTGCGAGAGTTTTCCCTAGGGATGTCGGCATGCGGTATCGCGCCTTAACGATGTTCAGTGTGGCGAGTGTTTCTTCCCCTCTCCTGTTTGTTTTTACTGTCGCTATGTAAATGTGGTTACCTCCGGTGACCTAGTCCGGGATTTAAAAAAAAATAGTTTTTTCTTTCGATCGCCACTATGCTATCATAGTTATTTTGCTGCGATGACGAACTCTCGGCAGGGTTCTCGCGCAGTTTTCATAACAAATGGCGCCCAATTTTCGTTTTCTTTTGTGTAGTTTCGCGTATCAATTTCTTCATTGTCTCATACAGATGAGCAAAAACTTAATTCGTTCGGGAGTGCGTGTTGTGTTTGGAGTTGAGGATGGATTTCTTTTTGATAGATAAAATCCATCTTCATCACTAATCGAAACGCGCATGTCCATTTATTTTTCATTAACGTAGTTTCCGTAAAGTTTCTAGTTTTGCTATTAAATTTTCATAGTGTCAAGGGCTCGTCATCGCAGCTGGCGCCCACCGGTTTTCTTGCTAGTCGTCTTTCTTCTGCTGTGCTTCCTTCCTATAGAATCAGTTCGCGTGAGTTTTGTTGCGTGCAAACACCACGGTGTCGCCTTTGGGGTTTTGACCACGTGGTTGTTGCGGTGCCGTACGGGTTGGTTGTTTTCGCCTTCTTGGTTTTGAGATACAGCTAACTTGTCCGGTTCTGTATGCGACAAAGCTCCGATTAAAGTACATTTGAGTCATCATTCGCCTCCATCTATGGATTTTCGGTTTCATAACTTTGAAACATAGATGGAACAGCGGATGATCGCACAAATTCCATTTAATAAATTCAACAGTTATTCTTTTTACTAATGTTCGAAGAAGAACATTAGTATTAAAATCACTTTGGCCAAAAATTCATATTTCTATATATATATATATATCATCAAAAAATTTCAGTGAAAAAATCTCAGGAACGCGCCATCCTATTGAGCTGAAATTTTGAGGACACATTGGTGTATATGCAGAATAGTGCCAGGTCTCAGAAAAAGTTAAAAATCTTTAACACTTTGGCGCCGGCGGCCATTTTAGTGATATTTTTAATATACCTATTATTCTGTACACAAATAAGTTTTGCAAAAATAAAGTTAACAAAATAAATTTCGAACGTGTTTTACATGTGAATCAGATAATGTTTTGGATTTTTTTAACCCCATGTGTGCGCTAGGTGCCTAAAAAGAGATCGGGAAAAATTGAAAATTTTTAAATTGCGATAACTTTTGACAGAGCCATTCAATCGTTACCAAATTTTCAGAACATATTGGTATTATTTAGTTGTAAATTTGTGTAGCTTTTCATGAGCGTGCTGGCAACCCTGAAGCTAGGGCAAGCACTGAAAATGAAAACTTCCAAATTATCGTCTCTCTTGAAAAAATGCCGTTTCTTCAAAACAAAGCCACTCATATGTAAATTTCGTGCTTTGTTTACATAAACAAAAAATAAAATTTGATATGGTATAACGGGCACGCCTGGTAACCCTTGCCCAATTTACCTATGTTTTTAGCATCAAAAACTTCTGTTCACGGAAACTCACGATCCGATGAGCAGAATTAATTGAAATTTGCAGACTGTATTGGTCTTAACTAGGACCAGGTCTGATAGAAGTAATTTTGAAATGTGGGTGATTCTGCGCCAGTGGTGCCATCTTGAAAAATCACTAAAAAAGACAACTGTTTTTAGCCCTATAAATTCTGATTGAATCGTTCGATTTTGACGAAATTCACACAGTAGCTGGACCTTACTTTAAACCACGTTTGGTAGAAATTTTGTTGAAAAATTCGGTTGGAGCTGCCAGCTATGATAATTTTGGTGTCTTAAATTTGAAAAAATAAAAATTTGGAAGTGAAAATATTCAAATCATCGAATATCCTAAAAATGTCCGTTTCTTACAATAAAACCAATCTGTATTCAAATCTTATGCTTTATCTACACGTTCAAAGTAAAACTTTGGAAATCTCATGTCGGACAAGAACGGTAACACTCTCCCAGTTAACCTATATTTTTAGCATCAAAAACTTCTGTTCACGGGAATTCACGAACCAATAATCAGATACCATTGAAATTTACAGAATGCATTGAACTTAAGTAGAACCAGGTCTGATAGAAGCGATTTTGAATTGGGGGCAACTCTGTGCCAGTGGTGCCATCTTGAAAAATTACAAAGAAAAAAAAACTGCTTTTTGCCCTACGAAATGTGAATTAGTAACCAGATTTTCATGAAATTGACACAGTAGCTAAATCTAACTTTAATCTCTGTTCGATAGAAATTTGGTTGAAAAATTCAATTGGTGCTGCCAGCTATGGTAATTTTTGTGTCTTTGGTTTTGAGAATTCGCTCAGGAAAATAAAACTTTTTGCCCTATAGCTTCCAGTGCAGTCATGAAATCAATACGAATTTCATACAATTAATGGAACTTATTATAAGCATTATTCAGGCCAAATTTGGTTGAAAAGCCATGATAGGGTTGCCAGCTATTGTTGGTTTTGTGTTTGTTTGCAATATCTTTATTAAGCGGTTTTATCGTAGAATTTTCAATTGGTTATGATATTTTAGTGACAATAAACAGCAAATATGAAGCTTTCGATTATTTGAAAAAACTTGCTGTAGGTAACCCTAAATTTCTTTATACTCCTATAGCTTCGAATGTAATATAACAACGTGAAGCAGATGTGATATATTCTTGGCTTTGATACTGGCAGAAGGTTGCCAGCACGAGTCGGTTGTGCTTCTTTTGTCTCAATAAATGCTTACAGTTAGTATTCATACCGGAAACATTTACAATGAAAATAAATAACCAATGTTTCAATTCCCAAAGTTCTGCAAATTTTTCGGATCGCAGCCCCAAACACCAACTTCAGTTACAGTGCTGCAGGCACTGAGCATTTTCTTCATTGATGTTATATGAGATGCTGCTTTCAAAGTTTGGTGAAATAAGCAACTGATAACGAATATAATTAACAAGTGTTTTTCTTTCATAAACTTTGAAACCCATGCCAGTGGTAATATCTTAAACCTTCTACCATATGTGCTATAATGCATTCTTGTTTGTCTTTCTATCCTTTTCGAACTCGCGAAATTGAACATCGTTTCGATTCGTTGTCGTGCGTCGTCGCTTCTGGGGGGAGATGATCGTGCACACACACAATATAATCACACAATAATAAACACAGAAAATAAAAATTTAAAGATAATTTATTTCGTTTGGAGTAATAAAAATTAGAATTCTAAAGTTCATTTTTTCTATACCTACATTTTCGTTGAGAAAATAAAATAATAAGAATAATTATTTGAAAAAAAAAATAAGATTGATAAAAGTGCATCAAATACATATGTAAATATACATAAGAAATAGAATTAAGAAAAAACATTTTGTAACACATTGTACACTACACACTTTGTCTTCACACTCATTTGGATCGCGTTTCAAAATTTCAAAGTTTCAAAATTTTCTAAACATGGCTAATAATAACGAAATTAGACAAACAAAATTTGCACCGCATGCTTCTTCAACTCCAAGTGGGTCCACATGTGCTGCATGCACCGGTCTTGTGTCCAGGGACACGGGAATCTCTTCCCAGATCCCGGAACAAGTACCTCGGCCACCTTACGCGCTATTTAACACTACTAATCCGTTTCTAAATGACATCGAATCAGTTCCGCCGCAAGAAGCTATTGACATGGCCGAATTATTTACATCGCCACGGCGCTTGTCCAGTCATTCTATACCACCACATAATCAATTCGACAGATTAGCAAATGACATTCAACGTCTAACATTCGCTATCAACAAAAGCCCGGGTTTAAACAGCATTTATCCTTCCAACATTAACTTTACACATCCGGTTAATAGTCAATTTCAATCTCATTCACCTGTAATTTCATCCGCATCAAATTATATACACCCAAACT
This sequence comes from Nemotelus pantherinus, assembly GCA_963978885.1. NCBI lineage: Eukaryota > Metazoa > Arthropoda > Insecta > Diptera > Stratiomyidae > Nemotelus > Nemotelus pantherinus. The sequence continues at coordinate 91,844,945 of OZ022266.1, read as the reverse complement.
CGGAATCAATTCATGACTATCATGTAACCAGACGATCCATAAATCACTCAGTTCTCTCTTTGCCCATATCCAAATGGGGGATTTATTTCGACGGCACTAAAACTAGTTTTAGTGCGCAGTCTTTTATTTATCGATTGAAAGCTATGGCCGATTCTCAAAAAGTTTCCTATGAGGATCTATCCCAATGTTTCCACATTTTCCTAAAAGGACCAGCTCATGAGTGGTTTTGGAAACACCACAAGATGCACTCGCATCAAATAAATTGGACTTCCCTCACCACAGCTTTTCTTAACCAATATTCAACCTTCACGGTAGATATCGATATTCGTCGGCAGATGGATGCTCGTCTGCAGGGCCACCAAGAGTCCTTCATCGAATTTTACGATGCATTGGAAGCCCTGTCTCTCCAATTACGTCAGGGAATGTCGGATGTTGACTTCGAGCATACGGTGTTCAGGAACATGAACAGGAGACTTCGCGACCACTTCGCTGGTCGATACTTCAACAGCACGCAGGAACTGGTTCAATGCTGTGTGTCCGTGGAAGCCGTGTGGAATTTACATCGACCAGAGAAACTACACGTTCTTCAGCGATCTAATCACTTTATTCATGAACTAGATCAGTCCGATACCCCAGATATTCCAGTGGAGGCTTTCAAGCCACAATCCACTCTCCAGCGGTCCGAATTTCTCGTCTGCTGGAATTGTAAAGAAATGGGACATTCATTTTCTAATTGTTCGATACCTATCAAAGGTATCTTTTGTTTCGGTTGTGGAGCACCTTGAACTCTTAAGGTGCGTTGCCAAAAATGCAATCCTTCGGTAAACGGCAACAGGAGTGTTTCGAGGTTGGGGAATCGAATCACTCCCATCAAATCAAATCTTCCATTATATTCCAACCGTGTGAGACCTTCCACCGAGGAAGCAGCCACCAACATCGATCCCGAATTCCATCGTCGCCACTAGATGAGAAATCTTTCAATTCCTCTGTATCGTGTACTTCTGATTTTGCATCAGATCTCATTCAGTCAGTAGACATCGCTACTCAGACTGAATCTGTTACTCCTTCTTCACACAAATTTTCCGTCTATGGTAATTTATCAACAATAGTTGATCCTTCTGTCATTCAGCCAAATAAATTTGGCATTTCTTTGAAAAGCCTTCGTCGACGTTCGCGTTCAATTTTATATTTTCGCGCTAAACGTGCCTTACGTCGATAAGCAGTTAGCTCTATGATTTCTGACAAGGTTCCTAATGATCCTCGTCCATATTGTGACATTTACGTCAAAAACCACAAACTTACAGGTTTAATGGATAGTGGAGCTAGCGTTAGTGTGTTAGGTCAGGGTTCATTGGATCTAATTAAGGAATTAGATCTAACTCTACACACAGTTAAGGCTAATCTTAAAACTGCGTCTGGACAGTCTGAATCTGTTCTCGGTTATATTCTCGTTCCAGTCCGTTATGGTTCTGAAACAAAACCTTTACGGTTTTTAGTCGTCCCTTCGTTAGCTAACAAGCTTTATCTCGGAATCGATTTCTGGAATACTTTTAATATAGCACCAGTGCAAATGCCTATTGTAGGTGAACTTCGTGAAACCTTTCCTTCTGCCTCTAATGAAGACTCTTCGACATATCATAAATTGTCAGCTGACCAAGAGCAACAATTACAGAAAGTAATTGATAAATTTCCGTCTTTCAATAAACTTGGTCTAGGAAAGACGCACTTGGTTTCTCACCACATAGACACTGGATCCGCAAAACCCATTAAGCAAAGGCATTACGCTATTTCTCCGGTTGTGCAAGACTTATTGTACCAAGAACTGGATCGTGTGCTCTCGTTGGGGGTTATTTGTGAGAGTAATAGTTCTTGGAGCGCACCAGTGACTTTAGTTCGTAAACCTGGTAAAGTGCGCTTATGCTTAGATGCACGACGGCTTAATGAGGTTACTATCAAAGACGCATATCCTCTACCCTTAATAGACGGTCTGCTCGCACGATTAAGGTCCACTAAGTTCATTACCAGCTTAGATTTGAAGGACGCCTTTTGGCAGATACCCCTTGACCCTGAATCTCAGGAGAAAACAGCCTTCACGGTGCCGGGTCGTCCTTTATACCAATTTAAAGTTATGCCTTTCGGTCTTTGCAACGCTCCACAAACCATGTGTCGTTTTATGCACAAGGTAATCCCTCATGAGCTGCATGACAAGATCTTGGTCTACCTAGATGACTTGCTGATCACTAGTTCCTCTTTCGACGAACATATCGACCTTCTCACCACAGTTGCTAATTTATTATCAGCTGCTGGTTTGACAATTAATGTCGAGAAAAGCAAGTTCATCCAGCGTGAGATTAAGTATCTGGGTTATGTGGTAAGTGATGGAATACTCAAAACCGATCCATCTTAAGTCTCTGGCATCGTTGACTACGCAACACCTAAGTTAGCTAGAGACGTAAGACGATTCATGGGGATGGCTGGCTGGTACCGAAGGTTTATCAGTCGCTTTGCCTCCATCACGGCACCGTTGACAGATCTTTTGAAGGGCAGATCTTCATTTAAATGGACCGATGCAGCAGAAAACTCCTTTCAGCAGGTTTAACAAGCCTTAGTTTCTGCCCCTGTTCTCATCAACCCTGATTTCAACAAACCTTTTGTTATCCATTGCGATGCTAGCACTACCGGAATAGGTAGCGTCCTCTTTCAAAAGGACGAGAATGGCCATGAACACCCTATAGCTTTCATGTCCGCTAAGCTCACTTCTGCTCAGAAAAATTACACCATTACTGAGCTTGAGTGTTTAGCTGCAGAAGAAATTCCGCGCGTACATTGAAGGCTTACCATTCACGGTCATTACTGATCATGCTAGTTTAAAGTGGTTGATGAGTCAGCAGGATTTGTCTGGCAGATTGGCCGTTGGAGCCTGAAACTGCAAGGTTTCAACTTTTCAATCCAACATTGTAAAGGCTCTGCAAACACCGTCCCTGATGCATTATCTCGAGTGCACGAGCGAATTGAAAGTATTTCCTTCTTATCTTTGGCAGTCTTACCTGAGCACACTCATATTAGTGAACTTCTTCCCGATTCCGCGTTTTTAGAAGCTGATTATTTAGAGCGTATTCTGCTCATATCTAAACAACCTGAACGGTTTCCTAATATCTGGGTTCGCGACGGGAAAGTCTTTATCAATACTGGCAGTATTTCGGATACCGATATAGACATCCCTCGAACCAAACTATGGGTTCCGGACAGTCAACAACATAAGTTAATTTCCCAGGCGCATGACAGTCCGACTTCATCTCATTGTGGCACACGTAAGACCACAGAGATACTTCGCCGCTATTATTATTGGCCTACTCTCACCAAAGACGTTTCGACATACATTTCCAATTGTGTTACTTGTAAGCAAGTCAAACCATGTCATCAAGTCTTGAGACCTCCGATGGGTCAAGAACGTGTTTCTGATAGGCCGATGCAACGACTTTTCATCGACTTAGGGCCTTATCCACGTTCCAAAAGCGGAAATACCCAACTCTTCATAGTGCTAGATCACTATACTAAATTTATTTGGTTAAAAGCTATGCCCAAAGCTACTGCAGAATCTGTTGTCAAATCTCTTCTCGATATTTTTCACACTTTTGGTGTACCTGAGTTTCTCCATTCTGACAACGGCGTGCAGTTTACGTCCAAACACTTCGCACAATTGATGCAGGACTATGGCGTGTCACATATTTTCACTCCTCGGTATTCTCCGCAATCGAATGCTTCTGAGAGGGCTAACCAGTCTGTTTTGTCTGCTATTCGAACATATATTGGTGAGGACCATCGGAACTGGGACGGGCATCTCAGGGAGTCGTGTGCAGCATTTCGCAATGCTGTGCACGAGTCTACGGGATGTTCGCCACATTTTCTTATGTTCGGATTTCAGGCGATCAGACATGGTTCAGATTACAATCTGCTAAGACAGTTATCCTCATTTGAGGATGGCGAAGTCGAATTGTCCTCTCAGACCGATCGATTGAGGAGAATTCACGAGCGAGTCCGTGCCAGGCTTGCAGATGCCTACGCCAAGGGCCAACGCCGGTATAATTTACGCGTTCGAGCACGAGCCTTTTCACCAGGTCAACTGGTATACGTGCGCAATCACGTTTTGAGTAGTGCTGCAGAGGGATTCGCAGCCCCGAAATTTGTGCAGGCGAAAGTGGTTCGTTCAGTTGGACAGGTTTCATACAAGTTGGAGGATTTGAAGGGAAAGCATCTGGGAATATTCCACACACAGGATATTCGTACCTAATGCAGGTATAATTATGGTCTTTCACGTTTGGTGATGAACACGCTTCTGACATTCCCTTTCTTCACACACACCCTTTTCTAAGTCCATTTCGGCTATATTAGCTATATTTGTGTACTACACGTCCCCTTTATGTATCCACTTTTGTTCACTAGATCACGATTCTCTTTCCTTAAGCAAATTACCTTCTTTTGCCCGGCTCCTTGAGAGACTCTTCTCAGGGTGAGGTCGTCCCCACGTTTGTTACGACGCCTTTTCATAAAAATTTATGAAGATTGAAAAAAAAGGCCGTTCTTTCGCATTCTCATGAATGCACATCCCATGAGGTACGAGGGCCGTTCGTTCGGATTCTCATGAATACATGTTTCATGACAGTATGAGCGCCGTTCGTTCGGATCCTCATGTCTTCATATTGGGACTGCCACGAATCCATTGAAGAAAAAAAGGAAGGAAGGAAAAGAAGCTCTGAGTTATTTTTGCATCGTTGGTAAATACTGTATGTAAAACCATATTTTTCTTCGTAAATCTTAACTTGCGATTTGTTGCGGTGTAGTTTATCGTAAATTTTCTGTACAACAAGATTCTGGAAATCTCATAACTATAACAAACACACAACTATAAGTCGCTCTTGGCGAATCACTCTCTCTATTGGGTTTCATCGTGTCGTTTGTGCAATAGTTTGTCGTTTTGATTGTATAGAAAGGATAAAAACAGCCCAAAAATAGCGTGCAGCCGTCATCCGTTAAACAATTGAAATCTTGGCGGAACAGATGTCGTTTACACATGCATACCGTTTGGAGATTTTTCCAGTCAAATTCATAGTTTCCCGTTCTGGATAATGGATTGTGATTTCAAACCGGAAAATATTTTATAGACTGCAGATTATTACATTGAACTGCAGATTATTACATCGACTTCTGATTAAGTAAGTGGTGAAATTTTGGCAAAAGTACTAAGACAAAAGTGATATATTAAGTTTGGTTATAAATTGTAGCACCATAGTTTCAAACTTGACTCGGCTAATAAGCTGATATTTTGTTTTTGGTTTAAAAGGAAATGATTAGTTTCAAAGGAAATTCTTAGTTTCAATAAAATGTGTGTAATAAATAAGTAAAAGCTTATTATTGTGTGTGTGTGTGTGTGTGTGTGTGTGTGTGTCTAGGGATGTCGGCATGCGGTATCGCGCCTTAACGATGTTCAGTGTCGCGAGTGTTTCTTCCGCTCTCCTGTTTGTTTCTACTGTCGCTATGTAAATGTGGTTACCTCCGGTGACCTAGTCCGGGATTTTAAAAAAAATAGTTTTTTTCTTTCGATCGCCACTATGCGATCATAGTTAATTTGCTGCGATGACGAACTCTCGGCAGGGTTCTCGCGCAGTTTTCATAACAATATATATGCATATATATGTATATATATGTATATATATGCATATATATGTATATATATGCATATATATGTATATATATGTATATATATGCATATATATGCATATATATGCATATATATGCATATATATGCATATATATGTATATATATATATATATATATATATATATATATATATATATATATATATATATATATATATATATATATATATATATATATATATATATATATACATATATATATATATACATATATATATATGTATATATATATATATATATATATATATATATATATATATATATATATATATATATATATATATATATATATATATATGTATATATATATATATATATATATATATATATATATATATATATATATATATATATATATATATATATATATATATATATATATATATATATATATGTGTATATATATATTTATATATATATATATATATATATATATATATATATATATATATATATATATATATATATATATATGTGTATATATATATTTATATATATATATATATATATATATATATATATATATATATATATATATATATATATATATATATATATATATATACATATATATATATATATATATATATAATGTATATATATATATATATATATATATATATATATATATGTATAGATATATATAGATATATATCGAGCTTATATATATATAATGTTTTTGCCAGTTATAAGTTAAAAGTAACTTCAAAATTTATAAGTTATAGGTAAAAAAGCTGTATTTTTCTCAGTGATTTTTCAAGATGGTACCACTGCCACAGGGTTGCCCGCATTCCAAAATCACTTCTATCAGACCTGGCCCTAGCTAATACCAACATGTCCTGTAAATTTCATTATGCTCGGATTTGGGTATATGGTTTTACATATATAATATGGTTTTACATACAGTATTTACCAACGATGCTAAAATAACTCAGAGCTTCTTTTCCTTCCTTCCTTTTTTTCTTCAATGAATTAAAATTCATAAGCTATATATATATATATAATATTTTTACTGTGAGACTGGTAGATATTGAATTCACACATAGAATTCAGATATCCTAAACCTTTTGGCGGCGGCGAGCGTTTTAGTAAATTTTCAGGTACTCCTACATTTCCAAGCAGTGTAAATTTTTGTAAAAATAAATGTTTGCGAATGAAAGCTTTGTGTGCTTTAAGCTTGTCTATGACAAAGAAATGTAAATTTTGAGCCGTGTGTGGGTGCAGAGTGCCTAAAAGTAGGCAAGGATTTTTTTTCGAATTTTG
>OZ022266.1:91827964-91832964 GCA_963978885.1 Nemotelus pantherinus | reverse complement strand
TCGAAAATTCGTTTTCTACCGGTTCTGATGCGCTAGATTTTTTTACTTATGTTCAAGGAACATGAGTATTAAAACCGATTCGGCCAAAAATTCATATATATATATATATATATATATATATATATATATATATATATATATATATATATATATATATATATATATATATAATCAAAAAAATTCAGTGGCTATTTCTCGGAAATGCGCCATCCGATTCAGCTGAAACTTTTAGGATACATAGGTGTATACGCAGAATAGGTCCAAATCTCACTAGATGTCAATTATCTTTAAACCTTTGGCGCCGGCGGCTATTTGAGTAATATTTCTAATAGACCTATTATTCCGTCCACAAATAATTTGTGCCAAAATGAAGTTAACAAAATAAATGTTGAACGAGTTTTACATGTGAATCAAATAATGTTTTGGAATTGTTTAACCCCATGTGTGCGTTAGGTGCCTAAAAAGAGAACGGGAAAATTTGAAAATTTTTAAATTGCGAAAAATTTTGACAGAGCTATTCGATCAATATGAAACTTTCAGAACGTATTGGTTTTAGTTAGTTGTAAATCTGTGTAGCTTTAAATGAGCATGTTGGCAACCCTGTAGTTGGGGCAGGCACTGAAAGTGAAAACCTTCAAATCATCGACTCTCCTGAAAAAATGTCGATTCTTGGAAAAAAGCCACTCATATAAAAATCTTATGATTTACCTACAACGTACAAGTAAAAAATTGGAATTTCACAACGGACACACCTGGTAACCTTTTGCCAATTGACCTATATTTTTAACATGGGAAATTTCTGTTCATGGAAACTCACGATCCGATAATCAGAATTAAATGAAATTTACAGAATGTATTGGTCTTAAAAAGGACCAGGTCTGATAGAAGTGATTTTGAAATGCGGGCAATATTGTGCCAGTGGTGCCAGTTTGAAAAATCACTAAGAAAAATAACTGTTTTTGGCCCTGAATTCCGATTTCTTATTTTAAGCCACGTTTGGTGGAAATTTGGTTGAAAATTTCGGTTGAAGCTGCCAGCTATGGTAATTTTGGTGTCTTAAATTTTGAAAATTCCTGAAGAAAAGAAAGCTCTTTGCCCTATAGCTTCCAGTATAGTCATTGAATCATAACGAAATTCAAATGGCAACTTAAACTTATTGTAGGCAATATTCAGTAGAAATGTCATTTCAAAACAATGATAGGGCTGCCAGCTATGGTTGTTTTTGTATGTTTTGGGCATAGCTTTAGTAAGCAATTTTAGCATAGAATTTTCAAATCGTAGTGATCTTACAGTGAAATAAACACCAAATGTTAAGATCTAGAAAATTTGAAAACTTTTGCAAATGGTAGCCCTAAGTTTCTTTGCATCCCTATAACTTCCAATGTAGTCATCGGATCAATGCCAAATTCGCAGAGTAGGTTGACTTTAACGTAAGGCAGATGTGATATATTTTTTGCTTCGGTGCTAGTAAAAGGCTGCCAGCGCTAGGCTTTTTTGATATTTTTGTTCCAATAAATGCTTACATTAGTGCTTTCATCGCAAACATTTGCAATGAAAATAAGTAAATAATATTTAAATTTTTTAAGATCTGCACATTTTTTGGATGACAACCTGTTACGGATTAGATGTTTGGGGAATGTTTTTACTAATGTTCGAAGAAGAACATTAGTATTAAAATCACTTTGGCCAAAAATTCATATTTCTATATATATATATATATATCATCAAAAAATTTCAGTGAAAAAATCTCAGGAACGTGCCATCCGATTGAGCTGAAATTTTCAGGACACATTGGTGTATATGCAGAATAGTGCCAAGTCTCACAAAAAGTTAATAATCTTTAACCCTTTGGCGCCGGCGGCCATTTTACTGATTTTTTCAATATACCTATTATTCCGTACACAAATAATTTTTGCAAAAATAAAGTTGACGACATAAATTTCGAACAAAATTTACATGTGAATCGGATAATGTTTTGGAATTTTTTAACCCTATGTGTGCGCTGGGTGCCTAAAAAGAGAACGGGAAAATTTGAAAATTTTTAAATTGCGATAACTTTCGACAGAAATATTCCATGACTATGAAATTTTCAGGACATGTTTGTTTTATTTAGTTGTAGATTAATGTACGTTTTAATGATTGTGCTGGCAACCCTGTAGCTAGGGCAGGCACTGAAAGTGAAAACCTCCAAATCATCGTTTCTCTTGAAAAAATGTCGTTTCTTAAAAAAAAAGCTACTCATATGTAAATTTTGTGCTTTGTTTACATAGACAAAAAATAAAATTTGATATGGTATAACGGGCACGCCTGGTAACCCTTGCCCAAGTTACCTATGTTTTTAGCATCAAAAACTTCTGTTCACGGAAACTCACGATCCAATGAGCAGAATTTATTGAAATTTTCAGAATGTATTGGTCTTAAATAAGACCAGGCCTGATAGAAGTGATTTTGAAATCCTGGCGATTCTGTGCCAGTGGTGCCATCTTGAAAAATCATTAAAAAAGGTAACTGCTTTTAGCCCTATAAATTCTGATTGAATCGTTAGATTTTGACGAAATTTACACAGTAGCTGCACCTTACTTCAAACTACGTGTAATAGAAATTTGGTTGAAAAATTCGGTTGGAGCTGCCAGCTATGATAATTTTGGTGTCTTAAATTTGAAAAAATTAAACTTTGGAAGTGAAAACATTCAAACCATCGAATATCCTAAAAAATGTCCGTTTCTACAATAAAACCAATCTGTATACAAATCTTATGCTTAATCTACACAGTCAAAGTAAAACTTTGGAAATTTCATGTCGGACAAGAACGGTAACCCTTTCTCAGTAAACCTATATTTTTAGCTTCAAAAACTTCTGTTCACGGTGACTAACGAATCAATAATCAGATAGAATTGAAATTTACAGAATGCATTGGACTTAAGTAGGGCCAGGTCTGATAGAAGCGATTTTGAATTGTAGGCAACTCTGTTCCAGTGGTGCCATCTTGAAAAATTACAAAGAAAAAAAACTGCTTTTTGCCCTATGAAATGTGAATAAGTTACCAGATTTTCATGAAATTGACACAGTAGCTGAACCTTACTTTTAACTCTGTTTGATAGAAATTTGGTTGAAAAATTCGATTGGTGCTGCCAGCTATGGTAATTTTTGTGTCTTTTTGTGAAAATTCGCTCAGGAAAATAAAACTTTTTGCACTATAACTTCCAGTGCAGTCATGAAATCAATACGAATTTCATACAATTACTGGAACCTATTATAAACATTATTCAAGCCAAATTTGGTTGAAAAGCCATGATAGGGTTGCCAGCTATTGTTGGTTTTGTATTTGCTTGCAATATTTTTATTAAGCGGTTTTATCGTAGAATTTTCAATTGGTAATGATATTGTAGTGACAATAAACAGCAAATATGATTCTTTCGATTATTTGAAAAAACTCGCTGCAGGTAACCCTAAATTTCTTTATACTCCTATAACTTCAAATGTTATATAACAACGTGAAGCAGATGTGATATATTCTTGGCTTTGATACTGGCGAAAGGTTGCCAGCACGAGTCGGTTGTGCTACTTTTGTATCAATAAATGCTTACAGTTAGTATTCATACCGGAAACATTTACAATGAAAATAAATAACCGATGTTTCAATTCCCAAAGTTCTGCAAATTTTTCGGATCGCAGCCCCAAACTCCAACTTCAGTTAGCATTTTCTTCATTGATATTATATGAGATGCTGCTTTCAAAATTTTGTGAAATAAGCAACTGATAACGAATATAATTAACCCGTGTTTTGCTCTCATAAACGTTGAAATTCATGCCAGTGGTAATATCTGAAACCTTCTACCATATGAGTTATAATGCATTCTTGAGACAAAAGTAAAACATGGCATTTGAAACAATTTGGCCGTAATAAGCAGCGCATGTGGTGGAATATGCACTCAAAACCTGCACAATTCTTCTACTGTTCTTCGAACATTAGTGTTTCTAGCGGTTCAGGTGCGCTAGAGTTTTAAATGGTAAATTTAGAGGAGAGTCACTTTTGGTCCGATTCCTGATTTAGTTTGTTTTATTTCACCAATGGTTTGTTTGAAATAAGATAAATGTTCATTACTAATGTTGTTGTCAAATTCAATTTAATACGTTGATGTTTGTATAGATTGTAAATTCAGTAAGCTAAAAAAAAGACAGTTGTGAAAAATTGAATTAGAAAAAAAAATGTAGTTTTTGAGGGGATTTGAGTGAGATAGTATGTTGTTTTGCACCAATGTGGTAATGATTCGAATTTTAATTGCAAAATAAAAGTAATTTAAGAGGGACTATCCATATTTTGAGAAAATATAAGAAATCGTAAAGGCTATGCAGTCTGAATCTATGGATTTACCAAACGTGTCACAATTGCTGAAAAACTGTTCGGAATTTGGAAATTTTGTCACCTGCTCTCATAACAGCCAAGGAAAGAGCATCTCAGGCGGAGGTAGAGTGAGTTTTTAAACCAGGTCGATCCCGATGAAAGAAAATATGACTTGAGTACGAAGCCGTAGATGAGACACCAAGTGATCCTGAAGAATTGTTTAAGATCAACCTTTTTTACCCTTTGATTGATACGGTTGAGAGCGCATTGGTCATTCGATTTAAGCAACTATCTAGCTTCAATGATACGTGGTAATTTTTCTACAACATCAAAATAATCCCATAAAGATCCATATTGGAAAAAGCCTGTGGGGATTAGCAAATCAGTTTAACTGATAGGAGAAAATACGAAGTATCTGGTTGTGAGTTGGTTGAAGAACTTAGAAGTATCTGGTAGTGAATTGGTTGAAGAACTTTATGCTGTAAAAGCAATTCTCTAGCGGAGTGTGAAGAAAACCGTACGAAACGTTAGATTTGTATATTCACTAGTGCAACAAGAAGATTCAAGGTCAATCAACGGAGAAGACTGTCTTCATCAAGAGGGGGCCCCCTCAGGTAGTTGTTGTTTTTATTTATATTATATTGGTTAAATGTTG
>OZ022266.1:91772964-91825464 GCA_963978885.1 Nemotelus pantherinus | reverse complement strand
CCGTGTGTGGGTGCAGCAGTAGGCAAGGATTTTTTTTTCAAATTTTGATTTGTCATTACTTCTGACAAAAACATTGGATCATCGTGAAATTTGCAGAGCGTATTGATGTTGACTAAAGTTTAATACACATAAATTTCCAAGGCCGTTCGGGTAACCCTGTAGCTGCGGCAGGCTCTTGAAAAAAAAATCCTTCAAATCATTGAACCTCCTGAAAAATTTTTGATTTTTGACAAAAAATTCAAATCATTGATAAATCTTAACGTTTGTGCATCATGTCAAATTAAAATTTTGAAAATTCCGATTTGCACAAGAACGGCAACCCATCACTAAATTACCTCTATTTTCAGCACTCGAAAGTTCTGTTCACGAGAACTGTGAAATGAAATTCACAGAGCATGTTGGTATTAGAGCACTGCACGAGTACGTACAGCATCGTACGATTACGAGTACGAATACTCATCACACGATTAACACGATTACCTAGTGTGTACTCGTACTCGCCATGCAATTCAGTACTCGCATCGTTCCGCATCGGCATCGGCATCGGCGAGTACAAAAGTAATCGGCATCGGCGAGTGTAATCGTATTTGGCATCGGCATCGCCGAGATTTTGCTCATGCTTAAGGAATGTATAACATTAGACAAGACATCCATAGGAAGGTGAAAAATGGAACTTTAGACATAAATAGAAAATTTACTTTATTAGATTAAAACAGAATATAACAAAAAAATTATTTTCTAGTATGCACTATGCAGTCTATTCTATACAAAATAACGCTTATAAAAAGAAAGGTGTACAGTCTTGAATTAAAAGAAACGGTCTTTGATATTTCAAACATAAGTAAAGATTATATATAACTTGTCTTCCACTGTTTATTTGGTTTTTTTGCTAACCCTTTCCTGCGGAATAGAAACTCTCAACTATCCCTCTTAAAATGAAAATACCGAAAAAGAAAAACTACAAATTTGTGCAAAAAAAATAAGTTAATTGGTATTATTTCATTTATGACATTGAGCATTTTTTCTTTCAATTACATATGTACTGTTGATTTCGATACCTAAAAGTCCTGTTCCGACTTACCAAAAAAGCTCGACGACTATTCACGATGCCTACTCGCAACACTGCACGATGCTACGATGCGGTTCTGGCGAATATTACTCGTAATCATGAAGCAAATATAATCGGCGATGCATTGGCGAAACGATGCCGAGTATGTACTCGCATCGTTCAGTCGTGTACTCGGCGATTATTTATCCGATTACTTTTTACTTACTCGTGCAGTGCTCTAGTTGGTATCAACTAGGACCAGGTCTGATAGAAGTGATTTTGAAATGCGGGTAATGGCAGTGGTGCCATCTTGAAAAATCACTGAGAAAAAAAAACAGCTTTTTGACCTATAACTTCCGATTCAGCCATCAGATTAAAACGAAATTCACACAATATTTGGATCTTACTTAAGGTAACATTTGGTGAAACTTTGGCTGAAAAGTTAGAATGGAGTTGCCAGCTATGATGATTTTTGTCTGCTAAATCTTGCAAATTTGCTCAGCAAAATAAAGCTTTTTCCCCTATAACTTCCGGTGCAGTCATGATATCAAAATGAAGTTAATGCAGTAAATAGATTTTGATGTGAGCCAAATGTCATAGGAATTTCGTACAAAAATCATGAAAGGACTGCCAGCTATGACTATTTTTGTAATTTTTTGGAATTTCTTTACTGCGCGATTATGTCATTAGATTTGCAAATGGGAACGATTCTGCAATGAAAATTAACAACAAATATTAACGCTTTAAAAATTTGAAAAGTTTTGAGGGTGGTTACCCTAAACAATTTTTCACCCGTATAACTTCTAGCGAAGTGATTCAATCGAAACGAAATTTATTGGTTGGGTTTAGTTTAACGTGAAGCAGATTTGGTATATATTTTGCTCTGCTGCCGACACAGGCTAACCAGCTTTAGCCATTTTCGTAGCTATTGCATCAACAGATGCTTCAAATTGCATACTCATATGCAAAACATTTGCAATAAAACTAAGAAACCAATTTTTCAATTTTCCGAGTTTTGAACAATTTTTGTATGGCAGCCTCAAACAACGTTAACCGCTAAAGCTTTCGACGAAATCCTCCGATGAGAACGAAATTCAAAGGATAAGTTGATTTAAGTATGAGCTTATGAAGGTAAACTTATTGCTGCTTCGTTGGGAAAATGTTGCCAGCACTGAAAATTTTCATCATTTGTGTTATAGTTGAATTCTGTTGCTTTGAACAAGGAATGGTTGATATGATTCTACAAAAAAGTGTATTACGTCTTTCCACATTTTGTTGTCACTCAAAGACAATTTCTTTGAAAATTAGTTTTCTAGCGGTTCAGGTGCGCTAGAGTTTTTTGTCTGATTTCAATATTTTGAAAATACCATGCTTTAATATTAGTTGTTCTATTAGGGTTTTGGTGATGGTTTTAGCGTCTTTTGTTTCTATTGGGTAGGCAATAACGTATTTAGGATATATCTATAACCGTTGGATATTCTAAGTGGTCCTACTGTATCTATAGCAATTGTTTCGAATGTGTTTTTCGGCGTGTCAGTTATTGTTTGCTTTTCCATTATATGTTTGTTTATTTTTCGTACAAGCTTCACAGTTTTTAAAAAATGTTTTTATCATCTTGCTCATATCTTTCCATAAAAATTTTTGTTTTCGTTTTAGTAATGTCTTTCTTACACCCAAGTGTCCTCCTATCGGTGTTGTGTGGTAATTATTTAGAAGTTTGAATTGTATTATTTTATCAGTTATTCGTTTTGGTGGTTTGTATAATATTATTTTTAGGGGTTCTTTATTATTTGTTAGGATACTATTCTGTAGTTAATTGAATTTGTTTTCAAATTCTTCTTTATTTACCATGTTATATATCTCATCTCTTTCTTCTTTATATATTTTCGTAATATTTCTTCTAGTTGCTTGTGATGTCAGTTTCTCCAATGTTGGAACTAATTCCGATAGATTATCGCTGCATCGAACTAAGATCTGATTGTTTTCAAACATAATTTTTGGAATGCTCCCTATTTCAAATTTTAATGTTACTAGATTTTTTATATCAGCTGGGGAATCGCTGTCCCATATGTAGATTTCATTAGCCATTAGGTTATGTTTTGGTTTGATTATTCTTCTTGTTTGCGCTTTTTTAGTGTTTTCTAAGTGTTTTACCATATTTCTTGTTAGGGGTAATACTTTTTTTTCTTCGGTAATATTTCTCTGCTTTGGTATCATATCTTTTAACGTATCTGAATTTAATTTGATGCGTGATAATGCATCTGCATTAACATTCATTTCGCCCTTTCGATATATTATATCGAAGTCGTAATTGCATAAATTTAGTCTTATGCGTGTCATCTTTGATGATGGGTTTTTATGTGTAAACAATGATATAAGTGGTCTGTGATCTGTAATGACTGTAAATTTGTTTCCAAATAAATGTATCGCCCAATGGATTGCTAATAATTATTTTTCGATGATCGGTTTGTTTATTTCATGTTTCACTTAGGTTCTACTTGCGTAAGAAATATGTTAGTCCTGTCCTATTTCGCCTTGTGGGAGTACTGCACCTAATTCGTAGTCTGATGCATCGATTGTGACAATAAATGGTTTATTTAAATATGGGTATTGTAATGTTGGTGCATTCATCAGTTTATTCTTCAGTATTTCAAATGTTGATTGACATTTTTCCGTCCATAAGAATTTCATATTCTTTTTTAACAAATCGTTCAGGCATTTTGTGGTTTTGGTGAAGTCTGGGATAAATCGGCGATAGTAATTAGCGAATGTAACGAATCCTCGGACTTCGTCTGCGTTTACAGGTACCGGATAGTTTCTAATTGTATTAAATTTAGCATCCAACATATTTTTTTACTTGAGCGGCCATTTTGAGCCAAAAGAACCACTGCCGTAACTGCCCGACGGTCTTGGCTACGCCACCATGCGCGCTCATTGGAGGATCATGCATCCGCTTCACTAGCTCTGCCGTCAATTCGGACGGCGCCCACAGCCTCCAAGCCAACTGGTCTTGAAGTCCGTTTCCGGTCGCATATTCGGTCCGCTTTTATACAAACCCATCCACAAATTTTAGGTCAGGCAACAGATGTTGTTTTTCCTGGATCTTCTCAGCCAGTTCCGTGTAGGAAGCACTTTTAAAGTGTGGCGAGTTTAAATCTAGTAACTTTGGAGTCTCATCGCCCTCTGCCGGCGTCAACGCTTCGGCAGAAAACATGCGCGACAAGGAGCCCGGCACTACGTTTACAATTTTGAAATTGAACCCTTGAAGTTTCAGGGCCAACCGGGCTAATCAACCATTGAGGTCTGGTTGGTTCATGAGCCATTTTAGGGAAACATGGTCGGTCACGATTTCAAATTCATGACCTTTCGCTGCGCGGGATTCAGCTTGTGGGACATGTAGGCGATGGGGGCTTCAGCTCCGTCTTCTGTGCGTTGCACCAGCACGGCACCGACTCCATGTTAACTCGCGTCACATTGGATGGAGAAAAGCTTGTTGAGATCTGAGCTGTGCTAAGGCCACACACTCTCCCAATACTCATTTAAGCTACACCTGCTCTTTTTACATTGCAGCCTGATTTTCAACACTCTTCTCTCCTGGTTGATGTTGACCTGGTTGTTGATCTATGATCCATGCAAAGAATAAATATTCTTATAATCAGCGTTATAGCGACTTTAAAGCTGACTTTCAGAAAATTGCCAATGAAATCCGTCTTGTCAACTGGTATTCTTTTTTCAATGGATTGGATGTATTTTGTGATAGTGTCACAGTGGATTGTGATAGTGTTTTTGTAATGTTTCAGATCAAAGTGATCACAAAAGCTTGGAAGCAGCAAAAATTTATGAAGCTTAGGAACAGATCACTTATAAAAGTAGGTAGGTGTCTTGACTATTGTTTATTGTTTATATATCAACAGTTTCACATCGCTCCAAATGACTTATAACCAAAGTGATCAAAACAGCTTTTAAGCTATTGTTTATTGATAATACATTCACAGTGTGTCCACAATTTTACATATCTTCAGATTATTTTGCAAAGCACAAGTTCACTTAAGTTCACTAGATGACCAGCAAGAAAAAAAGTTTGACGTCCGAGCTTAGTAAGTCTTGAGATTAAGATATTGTCAGAACCATTAGGTGCGTTTTTTTGCTCCGATACAGAGCAGAGTACAACTATGCCGCAAAAACAACGATCTAGTATAAAACAGCAGTGCTTTCGCTAAGACTGACATAGGTTGCGGTTATCGCTGTGGTAGCAGAAAACAGCTGAAAAAAAGGGAGAAAATAACGAGTATACACTACCACAATCGATAGAAAATAGAAAAAAAACTAACAGAAAATTAATTCTTTTAACTTTCTACACATTATGAGGGCTTTTTCTAATTTCCTAACTACCAAAACATTCAACATAACCGTGAAAACCCGAAAGCCACCTCACAGAAAAAAATACTTCTCATGAGCTTTTCTTTTTTCTATCAGCACATTCTACACTTCAACACGTGAACTACAAATGAGGCATAGAATTTCTGTACTAGTGAATTCACTGGTGTAGGAGTGTTGTTGTTTTCAATGCGTCTACTCTACTCTCCGCTGGATAGAGGAGCAAAACAACGCGCCTATTGAAACGGAACATGAAAGAACAGCGAAGCGGCGCGAAAAAGCTCAAGAGAAAACGGGTTTTCCAAAATACAATTTCGATACAAGGGGTTGAACTGCGTAAAACCAATTTAAATACGGAGCATAGGTAAGCAAGGGTAACAATCGACTACTAATGATGGCCTTATGTATATGAGACACTGACAGCAGCTTTAAAAATATTCTCATAAGTTTTGAAACTTCAATGAAAATATAAATTCAAACCACATAGTGTGGTAAAAGTGCAAAAAATACTTACATGCAAGCATAATATTTGTCACATTGCTCCGCATCAGCGAAAAATCCATCAAGTTCCAGGCAGTTTTCTGAAGTTATTGCTCCTAACTTTGATTGGGGTTTGCTGGAGAGTGCTAGTACCAGGTCTGGAAATGAATACAAAAAAAAAACTTAAAATTTAGGTCATAGTTTTCTGAGTGGTTATTTCAGCACGTTTATGTAATGTGTAAAATTAAATTTTGCTTCTCTTGCAGTACCATAGAATCTGAGACCAATGATAGTGCAACTACATGTCACTATATCTGCTTCATAATCAATTATATTCTTATGACACATTTCGAAATTGATAGAAGATTAAGCAACACCTTATCTTCAACACCTTAATTTCCGATTATATGTACAATGCACAGATGTAAAAGAGAATGGGTTAGAAATCGCAGCTGCGAAATGGTCCAATTTTTGACCTTCGGTTTATTAGTATTAGAATGAGATACGAAAGTATGAAACAAGCAAAACCGTCGCGTCACATTTAATGCAAGAACATTCTTATCACAAGTGAATCATGTCCAAACGCTTTAACTCGCTAATGCGATTATTGATCTCAGATATCTGTGAACAATCACGTAAAAATTAGGTTACAAATGAAATAATCAAACGATTGCTAGGTCTATAGGCATATACCAGTGGCCTGGCGCTCATGGAAGTTAGGCATGCTTTGCTTGCCTTATATTTTTATGACATAAATTTTTACAATTTTTTTTTTATAAATCGGGATTAAGATCGTGTAATCACTTTTAAAATAAATTTTCCCAAAAACCAGCACCACAGGATTCAAATAATTAGAGAATCAATGAGCGCATGGAAGCAAATTAAAAATTGCACCTACGAGCGTTTATTTGACTCCGTCTAGACTGGACTGTGACGTCATTGAAAAAATATACTTATATAATGTCTTTGGGAACAATGAAGAATTTGCTTCATAGGGAAAATTTCCTTCCAAGAGAGAAACTGAGAGCGCAGTCACTTTGACTGCTGTGGAATTTACTTTTGCGTTCCACTTAAGCGTAGCAGCGTACATTGCAATCATTTGACTTTGCTTGTACATATTTTTTGTGAACTGAGAATCTTTGCTGTGTTCGAATTTGGACTAAAGCTAGAGTTACAATCAATGCAACCAACATTTGTTGCACAACAAAATGAGTTTGAACCCATGAGAACGTATGAGAGCAGATACAATGATGCAACACAACTTTGTTGCGCAGCAGAGTTTGCTCATATCTCAAACTTGGCATTGCAACAACATTTTTGAAAATATCCAATTCCACCTGTTCCTATGAGCGTTCGGGAAATCGGAGCTGTCATATGTAAATGACAATCAGAATTTGTATTTTTTTGTCTCATTTTTGCTTTGCATTATACTCCGCAGCTTTTAGAGGATAAAATATTCACTGATATCTCTTTCCGAGACTTTAAAGGATCCAAATTATCGAACAGCAATTTCTTTAATATAGCCAGTGACAGATGACAGTAAATGTTGTGTTGCATTGATTGTAACTCGTTCCACCAACAAAACTTGGCAGCAAATGTTGGTTGCATTGATTGTAACTCATGCTTACGAGATGCAGGGGCTGCTGTAGTGAAATGCTTGAATGTCATTCTCGTGTGTTTTATTTTGCTTAGAATTTTGGGTGCCGGTGTTTTTAATTTGTGAAATCATGTTGTCACTAATAGTTTGAAATTTTTAGTAATAATATTGCATGATAATAATAAGTGAACGTTTAGATTTGAATTTGGTAAGATTGTAAGTGTACTACATAGTAAAAGGATACTATAATAAACTTAAATTGACTTAAGTGAACGCTGGAAATGAACAATAA
The DNA here is from genome assembly GCA_963978885.1 of Nemotelus pantherinus. NCBI lineage: Eukaryota > Metazoa > Arthropoda > Insecta > Diptera > Stratiomyidae > Nemotelus > Nemotelus pantherinus. The sequence continues at coordinate 91,817,670 of OZ022266.1, read as the reverse complement.
ATTCACTCAATTGCTGTCGTTTAGTTAATTTGCTCATATTGGACTTGCCCGAATGAATGTTAAAGTCATAACAAAGTCAAATTTCGTAATCTGATATTCATACATTTATTAAGTAAATGCTTGGTCACGTGAGCCCAATAGCTATCTACAAGTTTGAATTTTTCGGCGGTTCGAACCGTAAACGATTTTTATAAGCGATGTCAAATTCGACTTAAGTTCGTAGTTCACTTAAGTGGCCTGAATTGGACGAAACTTAACGAAACTGACCAAAATGTACATTATGGTCAAGCCAATTGGTTTCTATTTACTTCAACATCCACTTCAGTTCATCAAAGCCCACTTAATTCCAGTAAAGTTCAGCTTTAAGATTTATATGATATTTTTGTTTGATATTTGAAATAATGAAAGTGTAATTAATTAGTGAATGTGTTTTGTTCTGTAAATAGCATGGATTAACATTTTATAATTGATGAACTTATTCAATTTCCTTTTTGGTCTTGTTATTTTGCTCAAAAAAGGACATTAAAAAACAGAATTTGCAAATTGTCTCTAAAATAAAGAGATGAACTTCGCAGTTTGATTGCATAAAATTCAGAATAGATTACCAGTTGTAAAATTAAACAAAAATTATTTTGCTGGTTATGTGTATTATATGCAGTCCTTTTTTCTTTCCAAGTTCAGTGCTGATCCAGGAACTGAAGGATTGCTGAGTAGTCAATATAAACCGTCAGTGATATTGCACAATGAAAAAGTTAGGAAAATAGAAAAAAAAAATCGAGCGCATCACAACCGCTAGAAAACTAATTTTGGATGAAATTATTTTTGAGGGACTTTAAAATGTGTGAAAAAGTAATACACTTCCTTGTATTATCATATCAACCATTTCTTACTCAAAGGAACAAATATCAGTTTCTCACAGCAACCCCTATAACACAAATGATGAAAATGTTCAGTGCTGGCAACATTTGTCCAACTCAGCAGCCTTAAGTCTACCATAACATGCTGGTGTTTAATCAACCTGTCCTTTGAATTTCGTTTTCATTCAAGGATTTCATCGAAAGTTTCAGTGATTAAACTATGTCTGGGGTTGCTATGCGAAAAATTTCCAAAACTCGGAAAATTTAAATATCGGCTGCTTACTTTATTGTAAATGCTTTGCTTATGAATAGAAAACGATAGCATCTGTTGGTGCACTATTTAAAAAATTGTCTGGTGCTGGCAATCATGCAATAGCACCATAGCTGCTTCACGTTGAGTTAAATCCACCCTGTGAATTTCGTTTCGATTGAATGGCTGCGCTGGAAGTTATAGGAGTGAATAGAATTTCGTGGTAACCATCCTCAAAACTTTTGAAATTTTCGAAACCTAAATATTTACTTTAAACTGTCATTGCAGAATCATTCCCATTTGGAAATTTTTTTCACAACATCGCTCGATAAAGAAATGTCAATAAACTATGAAATTCGAAATAGCTTTCAACCCTCTCATTATCTTTCAACGAAACTCTTACAGAATTTCTATCGAGTTCGAACTCAAAATTAAATGACGAAAATAAGGGAAGACTGGACGAAATCGAAGAGGAGCTGATTACTTTCATCGAACGTCTTACGGCTGCTCAAGATAGTTTGAAAAAAATAAATTTGGCAACAGGAGGCGCAATTAAACCAGAAAGTGCGTCAAAGGAATTGGAAACGATGCTCGAGTATGAAGACAAGGCAGCTGGCATCTTGGCACGACTCAAGCACCGCTTGCAAAGATTGCAAGATAAACAGGAACGAATTTATCCTTCACATGCACCACGTGGAGGAAACGTTGAAATTAGCAGTACCGCAAAATTACCAAAATTGGCACTGAAAACGTTTAACGGTGATTTCAAAGATTGGATACCGTTTTGGGAAAGTTTCAAGACCGCTGTTCATGAAAGGCAAGATCTAAGCGGTGCTGATAAATTGAATTACTTCCAGAATCATATAACTGGAAGGGCCGCCGAATCTATTGCCCTTTTCACACCTACAAATGGAAACTATGATGTTGCAATTTCTCTTCTAATAGAGCAATACGGTGATACTGGTAAACTTGTGCATTATTCAATTCGAAAGCTGATGCAAATGCCTCAAATCATATCCCTTTCCGATGTCGTGAGCCTACGTAAGTTATACAACAATGTCACTACGCAAACAAGATCTCTTTCGGTTATCGGTGTGCCTTCAACACAATACTCTATTATGCAGAAAGCACTTAAAGTGGAAAGCTTGCCCCGCGAGTTAGTAGTGGAATTCCATCGACAGCAACAAAAGAATGCTGAACTTAAGTGCAATGATACGAAAGATCATGAAAAGAATGTGTCTGTGTCTTCTATTTCTCTCGATAGTGATAATTCACTCGGTTGTGTGAGTAATGATCACCTTCGAGAACTTCTGAACTTTCTTAGAAGAGAAATCACCTCATTGGAGCGCTCAGAGCAGTCGTCTGAAATAAAAACACGTTCGAAAACACATACAAGTTTCAAGACTGCCGCTGGGTTCTTTACACTTGCTAGTACACTATGCCATTGTTATTTTTGTGAAAACACCACACACACAACAGAGTTGTGCAATAAAACTATCCCATTAATCGAAAAGAAGGCTATGCTTAAAAGGGAAGGACGTTGTTTCAAATGGGAAAAAACGAAGGCATAACGCGAAACAGTGTGTTAATAAGCGCATTAAGTGTAGTTCATGTGCGGGCAATCATGCCACAGCTATGTGCGATCCTAACTATCTCGCAGCGAAAAACAAGCCAGCTTATGTCAAAGCAGAGATTGCAAAGCTGGTTCTATCCTACTCCAAACCGCCCGCGTTATTGCAACATTGTCTTTAAGCCAGAATCAAAACTCAGTCTTATTACAGGTTGAATCGATTGCAACCACAGTAAACCTTGCGGTGAATCCATCCAAGCACGATTTTCCTAATATTGAAACCCAACTGGAAAACTTTTGGAATTTGGAAAGCATAGGCATCACTTCACCGGTTGATAACGTTAATAACTTATTTGACATTGATAAATATATTTGCAAGAACGGAACGCAATACGAAGCATCTTTACTTTGGAAAAACGATGATTGTGTTTTGGATAGTAATAAAAGAGGTGCTCTCGTGAGAGTAGAAAAGCTAATGCAGAGACTCTCTAGAGATCCAAGCAAATTAATAGAGTACGATGAAGTCATGTGGGAGCTTATGAATGCCGGAATCGCCGAAAAATGTGACGAAAATTTTGAGACTCACCAAAAAATCTACTATATGCCGCATCGCCCAGTGTATCGTATGGATAAAGAAACAACCAAAATTCGTATAGTGTTCGATGCTTCAGCCAAATCAAGTAACCACATTTCATTGAATGAAGCTTTATTTGCAGGGCCTAATTTGTTGCCCGAAGTTTTGGGCATATTGCTTAATTTTCGACTAGGAAAAATTGCGATAACTGCTGATATCGAGAAAGCTTTCCTTCAGATCAGCCTAGCACCTAAAGATCGAGATGTACACCGTTTTTTTTTTGGTTCAATGAAAAGAAGAGAAGAAGCTTCCCGAAATTAGGGCGTACCGCATGAACCGAGTTACATTTGGTGTTGCCTGCAACCCTTTTTTACTTTGTCCCACTCTTCAAAAGCATTTACAATTAGAATCCGACAAGTTTCCAGAAACGTGCAACTTAGTCAAGCGGAGTTTTTACATGTACGATTTGGTGGTTAGTTTAGATGATATTGAAGACGCCGTTCGACTTTATAACGAAACTTGTAGCACTATGAAAAATGCTTGTATGAATGTCCGTAAATGGAAAGCTAACGACCAGCGGTTACAGAAAATATTCAAAAACAATAGTTCAGATATCAAAAACAAACAGAAAGTGCTGGGAGCTATCTGGCATTTGAACTCTGATGAAATAGCCGTTAACTTGGATGGGGTGTGCAACCAGTTATTATCTGGAGCAACCAAAAGAATACTTTTATAAACCCTTGCATCAATATATGACCCTTTGGGTATGATAGGTCCATATACAGTTAAGTTGAAATTACTATTTCAAGAGACTTGGCGGCAGAAATAACATTGGAACGAACCTTTACCTTGTCATCTTATGACTGAATGGAATAAATATACACAAGACCTACCACTTTTGCGAGGTTTAACTATAGCACGATGCGTTTTTGTTTCGTCATCACGAGTTGAGCAACAGCTTTATATATTTGCGGATGCCAGCCCTCAAGCATTTGGGGCAGTTGCATATGTAAGGAGTAAAAACCAAGATGAATCAATCAACGTATCATATTTGTGTTCAAGAAACAGAATAGCACCTATAAAAGGCGACATTTCAACACAACTCAACCTCCCCAAAATGGAGCTCACTGCATCTCTGGTTGCAGCGAGATTATTCTCTTATATAAAGTCGAATTTAATAATTCATTTTGATTCGGAGTTTCTCTGGACGGATTCTAAAATTTCGCTATATTGCATTCGGAGCCGAAGTCATAGACGTGACGTTTACGTCAACAACCGCGTTCAGGAAATCCAAAAGTTAACTTGCACATGGAACTGGTTGCATTGCCCCGGATCAGAAAACCCTGCAGATTTTCTTACTCGAGGCATCGTGCCAAGTACACTACTGAAGGCCACTAGCTGAATATGTGGGCCAAGTTGGCTACATAAATCACAACTGCATTGGCCAGTTCAAGAAGCCTCTGTCGAGCCAGATTTATCTCAATGTCTCTGGACCTACAGCGATGCTCGTATTTGCAAGAGAGAAACAATTTTTCGAGGAAATAAACCCATCCAAAAACATTTGACAGCCAATGAACTCAAGGAGGCAGAATTATATTGGATAAAAGCTGTACAATCGGATGCATATACTGAGGAGGTGACTACTCTCTCTAATAAAAGAATTTGTCCTAAAGACTCATCAATATTATCACTGAATCCTTTTATGGATGAAAATGGAGTACTTCGCGTCGAAAGTCGTTTGTACCAATCTGATTTTAGTGACGATGAATGTTTTCCCATAATATTGCCAAAAGATTCTTACTTCAGTCTGCTGTTAATTAGGAATGCGCATGAAAGGGTTTTACATGGGGTAGTTAGTGCGGTACTGGTTTGTCTAGGCAAATGATTTTGGATAGTTAAATCTAGCCAGATTGTTAAACGTATCCTTCGAAACTGCAATGTATGCAAACGCCTGAAAGGAAAATGTGTGGCACAGCCTATTGCTCCACTACCGAGAGAACGATTACACGCGTCTAGGCCATTTGAAACGGTAGGTGTTGATTTTGCTGGACCACTATATATACGCAATTCCTCAAACGAAAACGCAACCAGCAAAGTCTATATTATGTTATGCACCTGTGCAGTTATTCGAGCGGTTCATTTGGAATTAGTGTCGAATTTGACACCGGAATCTTGTTTATCAGCATTTCGGCGCTTTTTTGCACGACGCGGAGTTCCAGAACTAATAATGTCAGATAATGCGAAAACATTCAAACGCGCTGCACAAGCGCTTCAGCAATTGCATATAATCATCCAGTCGCAAGGAATTTAAGATTATATCAATGGCATCAGAGTCTCCTGGAAATTCATAGTGGAGCGCGCTGCTTGGTGGCGTGGCTTCTGGGAACGACTCGTGAAAAATGTTAAAGACGTGCTGAAGATAACAATTGGACGATCGACATTGACATTCGATCAATTGCAAACCTTTTTAATGGAGGCCGAGTTTATTGTAAATGCTCGACCACTTACGTACATAGGAGATGACCCAAGTGATCTACTGCCGTTAAAGCCATCTCATTTGTTGCTTGGGCATTTTCCTTCGACTCTTTTGGCCAATGTTGGGCAAGATATGCGCTCAAAGTGGCAAGCTCGGTTTCGTTACGCAAAGTCATTTTTCAAACGTTTCAAAACTGAGTATCTACAATCTCTCAGGTCAGCACATCACAGCCAGAATAAGTTTTCTCAAGATTCACGCGTAGATGATATTGTTATAGTACATGATCCATCGCAAAATCGAATGTTTTGGAAGCTAGCACATATTCAGCAGACATTCCCAGGAAAAAACGGCAAAGTTCGAGCTTGTGAAGTAGCCCTATCTAACGGCAGCACAATAAGACGTCCAGTTCAGCACTTATTTCCACTAGAGGTTCGATCCTAATTTGGCGGCGGGAGGATGTTGAAAATCGTTGTTTAACATGTTCGTTTGGACTATATTGAATTATATATCGCTTTGAGAGTATTGGATATGAAATCACATGGAAATGTATTTGTGAGATTAAATGTAATGTTGTATTTGTGAGACTAATGAATTTATATTTGAAGCTTTAATTTTATTGAATTTTCATGATTGTAACTAGTCCGACCTAAACTACCGTAAACCGCAGTACTAAATTTTGTGATTAAAGTTTATTTCATGTACATGGGATTTCCAAATTCTCAGTCAGGGTAATAAAGCACGTTGGGTTTTTCCCACTTTAAAGACTTTAGGTGCCTACAATTTTTTAAAGTTATTAAAATAAACCTTTGAAATTTCTGGGAATATGGATTTGAAATATTGTGAAATTCATATAAGTAGGTACCTTTTCCTCAAAATATTTCATTTGTGAGTTTTTGTGCTGACAAATAAAACGGATTGTTATTTTCAGCAAATTTTATTCCGTGCACTTCTGACATTTAGTTATTGGTACTTTTTAGCAAAGTTTTGGTAAAATTTCTGTTCAAAATGGAAAAAGCGCACAGTAAAACCAACGAAATTCTTCCCAATAAACACACGTCCACAAAATTAACAACTTCATCATCCAAAAGTGCATTCTTCGTGAAAGGGATTCCTTTTTCTGCTGACGACAAATGGTTTGGATCGATTCTCGAAGCTGATTTTCACATAAAAGATTACGAAGTGAAATTATTATCCCAGTCCAAACATAAATCCTCCAGACGGTGTAAAGTTTTTGTTCCATCAAAATATGCGTGGCTTTTTACGTGCTGGAGTGGAAACAAAGGCGACATCAACTGGAAGGGAATGACATTCAGCCCTTGGAGAAACATTACCGGCAAAACTAGGAATAAGAAACAACAAATTGTAAAAAAAAATTGTATCCCTAGCCACTCCTTTGCCCAACTTCCTTCCGCCCATAAGACTTTCTCATCACCTTCTCAGTCTCAGTCTCTAGTGACAACAGATAATTCTTCGTTAACTGATGCTTTTACTCGTAATGCATCTACTCGTAATAATAATTATGCATCTATACCCCCAGCATTTGACGCGTCATCTTCTCACTCAAGCAGGTATGCTAGCGTAGCTAATAAAATCTGCTCCAATGTTTCCAATCAGGCTGCCGCAAACATAGGTATAGGTAGCAATATGACATCTGAATCTCTTCGAAGATCAGTCAACCCTGTTAGGCATTTTTCCTAACCAAACTCAGACAAGCCTCAAACTTTTTTACCACAACTGTGATGGTATGAGAGGCAAGCTAAGTAAATTATACCTTGACGCCAAATCATGCCATTTTAATTTACTCGCCATCACGGAAACTTGGCTTAATGCCTCTCATAAAAATGAGGAGATTCTTGATAGTACTTGGACCATTTACAGAAACGACCGTGATTATTGTTCTACGGGTCAGTCGCGAGGAGGTGGTGTCTTACTTGCTGTTAGCAACACATTTTCAAGTGAGCTCGTTGATACCACCCCAAATGCTTTTTTCCAATGTATAATTGTTCGAATCTCCTCTAATAACAACTCAATTTACATCGCTGTTGTCTACATCCCCCCTAGATCTGACGAATCCATCTACAGCAATTTTTGTGACACAATATCTTCATTAGCGACATCACTTAGCGAAAAAGATAAAATAATAGTTTTGGGTGATTTCAATCGTCCGAATCTTTGCTTTGTTCCGGATGAAAATGACTCTTACCTTCTCCCCGTAAACCTGGTAGACACCAACGATTTCAATCTTGCGAGTGCCTTTTATGGTAATGATTTACAGCAGGTTTCCCACATCCCCAACCAAAATGGAAATTGGTTAGATCTAGTCTTCACGAATGCTTATGACGAAGTAGTGGTTAGTCCAACTAATGACGCTGAGCATCTTTTTTGCAACAGTATACACCATACAGCACTGTCAGTAGAACTTTCCACTTCTAATTCCACCTACTTAAAAACTTACAATAATTCAATTGTATTTGACTTCCGTAATGCTGATTATGAAAGCATTAAACACGTTCTTGATACTATTGATTGGACGAATATTCTTTCAACTCAGGATCTTGGGATAGCCATTTCCTATTTTTACAATAAAATTTTTGACGCCGTTGAAAGATATGTACCAAAGATAAAAAAAAAATAAATTGTCTGAGCCATGGCTTGATAGAGACCTTAGGCATTTGCGAAATCGTAGAAACAAACTATATAAGCGGATTAGAGAAAATACTGACGTTAGTTCTGCTATTCAGGAAGAGTATAATCAAGTCGCTAAGCAATTTTCAGCAAAGTCTCGTGAGGCTTATGATACTTACATTAGGTCAACCGGCGAAAATATAGTCCGCGACCCGAAAAAATTCTTCGATTTTGTTAATGTGAAGCGAAAAACTACTGGCTATCCATCGTCAATGTTTCTGAATAACACGACGTCTTCTTCCCCTAAAGAGATATGTGACCTATTCGCAGATAGTTTCCAAAAAGTTTTTAGTGCACCAGACCTAACAAACTCACACCTTTCTTCCTCCGATTCAACTCCAACGGCTTTTGTCAACCATTTAGAAATCTCCCGCGATGAAATACGTAAAACTATTTTGGAACTCAACTGCAACAAAGGTCCTGGGCCCGATCTTCTTCCTCCGATCTTTTTATACAATTGTGTAGAGCAGCTTATAACTCCTTTGCATATTTTTTTTAATAGATCACTTTCGTCAGGAGTTTTTCCATCCAGTTGGAAGCTTTCTTATGTCACACCCATATTCAAGAATGGTGATAGACGCTGTATTGAAAATTATAGGGGCATTGCCATTTTGTCTTCGATTCCAAAACTTTTCGAAAAGATAGTATACGACAAATTGTCTCCGCTAGTTGATTCCCGTCTGAACGAGCAACAACATGGCTTTAGAAAAGGTCGCTCAACTACCAAGAATTTGACAATCCTAATCTCAGACGTCCTATGCAAAATGGAAAAAGGTTACCGAATTGACGCAGTCTACACAGACTTCAGTAAGGCATTTGACAGAGTTGACCATTCTACCTTAATTCTTAAGCTACAGAAATTCGGTATTACCGGGTCTCTACTCAGCTGGCTGACTTCCTATCTTTGCGATCGAACACAATGTGTAAAATTTCAAGGATTTTTATCCAAAAACGTTAATGCTACCTCTGGTGTACCCCAAGGTAGCCATCTTGGTCCACTTCTCTTCAATATATTTATTTCCGACCTATCTGACGTCCTAGCAGGCATACCTCATTTACTCTATGCAGACGACCTCAAACTTTATCTGACCATGGAATCCAAATTGGATGCCCTCTTTCTGCAATCCAAACTTGATTCCCTTGATCATTGGTGCAATGTAAACAAGCTCTCTCTCAACATTAATAAATGCCAGGTTATTAGTATTTCCAGAAAATGCACGGTCACACACAATACGTACTTCCTCGGTAATAATGTACTAACTCGAGTTGATAACATTGTTGACCTCGGTGTTATCTTAGATGAAAAACTCCGCCTCACTTTACACTATGATAAAATACTTTCTCGTGCAAACAAACAACTTGGCTTCATCAAAAGACGAGCCAAAGAATTTCGTAGTCTGTGGGTCACAAGATCTTTATACAGTTCACTCGTACGTCCTATTCTCGAATACGCTTGCATTAGCTGGAATCCTGCTTTTGAAACCCACAGTGACAGACTCGAGTCAATACAAAAGCAATTTTTACTTTTCGCCTTGCGAGAGCTATACAACCCTTGTGATTTTAATAGCCTACCCCCTTATGAGTTTCGACTGGGTCATTTAAACCTATCGACACTAGCCTCCAGAAGAATGGTGATATCGGCCTGCTTCACATTCGACGTCATTAGAGGCGCTATTAATGTAGAATTCCTGAATAATAAAATTTTGATAAATATCCCTGTGAGGAACACCAGGTCCAATCGTTTCCTAAAAGAATATTCTCATTCGACCACATATGGAGCTAATGAGCCAGTAAATAGATGCTGCAGAATATTCAACAGAATAAGCAATTTATATTCCCCTACGATTTCCAAATCATCCTTCAAGCCATCCGTACCCTTAACCTTAAGCTATAGCTTTTAAGTCAATGTTTATTTATTGATTGCTATTTATTAATTTATTTGTTACTCTTTTTTTAATTTGTTTGCTTTTTACTTATTTAACTTGTTTGTTTTTATTTTCTCCTTTACTCTACTTTACTTTTCCATTTTTTATTTTAATTTGATGTCCTATTTTAATATGTGATTTTGTACCTTGTTTTGGTGAATAAATATAATAATATTAAGCCGGAAGCTAGAAGTATGATTATGGCGCTTCATAAACAAGGAAAGTTAGAAAGAGAGATCAGTAATAAAGTAAAAATTTCAAAAACTGCTGTACATAATGCTATTGTTAAATTCAAGTTCAGTGAAAGTTATTGTGATGCTGTAAGGAGCGGACGACCCAGAGTGCCAATAGAAGCAGAGGATAAGACTCCAGTCCTTATGAGCAAAAGGGATCGAAAGTTAACTGCACCGAAAATTCGAGCAGAGTTCAACACGGGACATTCAAAGTCCATAAGCTTGTCAACTGTAAAAAATCGTCTAAGGGAAGCTGGACTCGTGGGGCGTGTAGCAGCCAGAAAACCTCTGCTTCGAAAAGGTAACAGACAAAAGCCGTTAGAGTGGGCACGAACTCGTAGTCAGTGAACAATTGAAGACTGGTCGCAGGTGCTTTGGACAGATGAATCAAAGTTTGAAGTTTTTGGCTCCAAACGAAGGGTTTATGTCAGGCAATCTGCTGGAGAAAGAATGGCCACGAACTGTGTAGTACCAACAGTAAAGCATGGAGGTGGTTCTGTTATGGTTTGGGGGTGCTTTTTGCTTGCTGAAGTGGGTGAATTAGTTCAAATTGATGGCACTTTAACTAAAGAACATTACAAGGAAATCTTGCAGAACGCGGCCATACCATCAGGTTTGCGGTTAATTGGGTGAAATTTCACCCTTCAACAGGACAATGACCCCAAACACAGTTCTAAATTATGCAAAGGATATTTAGCTGAAATGGAAAATGATTAAATACTTTTGAATATGACCTGGCTCCCACAATCACCTGATTGTAACCCAATTGAATTGTTATGGGAGGAATTAGATAGAAGGGTACGTGAACGCTGTCCGACGTCAAGGCAACACTTGTGGGAGCTTCTTCAAGAAGGGTGGAACAATATTTCCCAAGATACTGTAAGCAGTAAAAAATGCAGTAAAAATGCCAAAGGGGGATATTTTGATGAATGTAGAATTTAAAGTAGAAAACGATTCTTTTTGTTTGTTATAAATTTTGACTTGTAAACTTGAAAAACAGTAAGCTGACAATTACATAAAAACTAATCAGTAATCAATTATATTTTATCTAGAAATATACAAATTGTAATTGCCATGAAAACTTTGTTTATTTCTTCGACTCCTAAGTGGTCTTAAACTTTTTGATGTAGTGTATATACTCGTATATACTACATATGTATTTATATAATATAAAAATTTCGGTGAAAACATCTCAGAAACTCGCCATCCGATTGAACTGAAATTTTCAGGGTACATTGATGTGTAGGCAGAAAAGTGCCAGGTCTCACAAAGAAAATAATATTCTTTAACCCTCTGGCGCCGGTGGCCATTTTAAGTGACATTTTAAAAATAACTATTATTCTGTGAAAAAATTACTTTTGCAAAAATTTAGTTTATGTCGTGAATTCCGAACGTGTTTTTCTTGTGAACATGATAAATTTTTTGAAATTTTGTAACCCTATGTGTGCACTAGGCGCCTAAAATGAGATTGAGAAAATTTGAAAATTTTTGAATTGCGATAGCTTTTTACTAGATTATTAGATTATTATGAAACTTACAGGATATATTACTGTTGCTAAGTTGCACACTTACACTATTTTGATGAACGTGCTGGCAACTCCGTAACAACGGCAGGTACTGAAAGTGAAAACATTCAAACCATAGAATCTCCTAAAAACTTTCCGTTTCTTACAATAAAAACCAACTTGTATAAGTTAATAAAAACGACTCGGGTTTTTACTAAAAAAATAATTTCCTTTATTTGACCTAATTGGTCAGATGATCGCTTAAGACTGATTACATTAATTGCTTAAACCTGAAATGAAAATTCGATGCGCGCATTTCCAACGATTTGCGGAACGTGATCTTTTCCTCACGTTGTCGTTGTCGGAAAGCGGCCAGACTGTGTCAGCATTATATTTTACTGGAAACTTGATGACGGCAGTTTGCGTGTGGGAAGATGTTTCTTGTTGGAAACGACGATGTTTGTTTTTCGCAGGGGCAGGTGTTATCTCTTCCCATCTTAAGTTGAGCGTCCTCGTTCAATTAAAAATAACGGGTTTTCGTTGGATGATGTTTCCAAGAGGGTGGACGTGAATCCTGTTCTGGCCATGGAGGTTAGGTTCATATTTTGATCGGCGGTGTTGTTGGGCTTTTGGCAGGTTTCGTTCCTGTGTGTTTTCGGAATTTAGCGACACATTTTGCGAAGATTATGGCGATGAATAAAAACGCAAATAAACCGTAGTTGATACATTGTCTAATTTCTCGGTCTTTGTTAATAATTTCGATTTGTTTCGTGTTCTTGATGTAGAGATCTTTCATCATTTCTAATGACAAGATTTCTTCGAAGCTATTTTCATTAGTTTTTGGATGGAATATTGGCGGAAGAACTTGAGTTGTTGCCACTTCGGTAGATGTGTAGGTCCTGTTGTTGATTATAATGGTGGCGTCATGAAATTTTATGAGGTAGGTGCCTTGTAGGTGTTGTACTGCCCCGTCGATGGATATGTTGCCTGTGACATCGTTTACAAGTAATACTCCTGTGGATAGCTCCTCGACAAACGGCATGTGGTGTGCGTTGGTTTTGTTGCAAGTTGGTATTTTTCCTTGAAGTAAGCGTGGAATGCGCTTTGTTTGACTTATGTTCTTAATACTAGTTCTCTTACATACTGATAGTTCGCTGAAGGATTTACAATTTCCAATTATGCCAAATAAAATTTCGTTTCGTTTTAAAATCTGATCATAATCGAATTTAATAATTGTGTTATTTCGTTTGACTGGTTTTACAATAAATTTTTCATAGTTTAAATCTTCTGTAGTGGATATATCAATAATGTATAAAATGTGGGTGGAGTTTTGAGCAATTTTTACTGTGGAAAGTTCTAATATTTGTCCTATTGAAATGTAAGCTATATAATTTTTGTCAAGGTTGTTTACAACTTTTTTTATTTCCGACTTGGAAAGTACATTCAAATTTACAATGTTCGCCTTCGCCAACTGAATAGATTCTATTATATTAAGTATTTCTTCTTTGACTATTTTGATTTAATATTGAGTACTTGTAGCTAACGTATTTTCGAATATTTTGTCCTTCTGTATGATATTGAGAATTTCGTTGGTAACATTCGTTATTTTATTAACTCGTTCATTATATTCTTTGTTGATAATCACTTGATTGTTGTTATTTTCTGTGATTTCATTAACTTTACTTTTTAAAAGAACAACGTCGTCGTGGTCAGGGCCACCAGCTACAAATTTCCATGGCGTCCCTAAAAAGTTTAGGGATCGTTTTGCTTTGACAGTTATTACGTTATCGATCAAATTTTGGGTCTGGAATAACTCGTGCTTGAGGAGAGGGTAGAAAGGATTCTCCTTCGGGATATGCTGATTTACTAAAGACAATGTGTCTAGTACGAAATCGTAATATTGCGTTACTTGAAAGATGTGGATCAGTTTTATATTACCTTTCTGAATTTGTGCGGTCCCTGTTTTCATGAGGATGAGTTGAGAATTGGTGAAGTCTGCTATATTCACTTCGGTGTTAGCACGACTTATGAAGAGCCTGAAAAGATTATTTGCGAATATCTTTTTTTATGGATAGATCTTCCGGTTTCAGTTATCACTAATGTAGGCCTATTTTCTCTAATGATATCTTTCTTATATTTAGCTGTTAGTTTTGTCCCTCGTCTCTTATTAATCTTTTCGTATATAGTTTCCCCTACTTGATAGTCCTTTAAGGGTTCCCTATTTTTATTGTGGTATCGTAAGTCTTTTTCTTGCCTTTTCTTTAAAATTTCGATATTGTCCCTACGTGATTTCTCCAGCTGCTCTGGGCTGGTTGAAACTATTCTACCATAGAATAACTCAACTGGTTTTTTTTTCGTGGCGGAGTGAATGGTAAGATTATACTCGTACACGGATCTTTCTAGGAACTCACCAAGCGTTCTGTGTGTACCGTCAGTTTTCAAACATCGGTAAGAGTACTTTGAAATCTTTCAACAGGTCCATTAACCTCACTACGGTTGGAGGGGGTTTTGTAGATTGCAATATTAGGTTGGTCTTGCTTCATAAACATGATGGAGGCCGAGTTTAATGATTTCTCTCCATTTATGACTACCTTTTTGGGTACCCCAAAGAAAAATAACAACTCTCGTAATGGTTTTCGTACGTCCTCGATAGTCCTAGATCTAATTGCCCTAGCCTGCCCGAATTTTGAAAATTTATCTATTGCCGTTAATATGAGTTATCTCTCGGTGGAATATATATAATGTCACCTGGAAATTCTGGGATGGGTGTTGGTTTAAGGATTGGATTATTTGGGTGGCGTTCGTACTTATTTTCTTTGCAAATTGAGCATTATTTGACTATCTGTTTGATGTTGGCACTCATTTTAGGGAAATAAGGTCCTTCGAGAATTTGGATTTTATTCTCGTTGGCGTTTCTGTGGGCTCTTTTATGAATTTTGAGAATTATATCTTCTTGTTCCGATTCGTTTTGTAGGTTTTGAACTTCTGTTTGCGCAAATCTGATTCGGTAACTGTTGAAATGATCGCAATAAAGCTCTTGAATCTTTCCCATTGTCCTTTTGTCGGTTTTGATACTGTTTATCACACCAGGGTTTATATATCTTCGAAATATACCTATAAGATTTTTCCGTGTGTATTGTGGTTCGGAAAAAGCGTGTTTACAGTAGTTAGGGAATGGTTTCTCTAGCTAGTATCCAGTTTCTGCTCCGATCTTGAGAAAAATTTGATTCCGAAAGGCATTGATCGGTGTTTCAATGGATGGAATGAGGTTTCGGGAAGAACTGTCTCCACTGTGAATGCTCGAGGTCATACTGTTGACATTAGTTACCTTCAGAAGATGCAGTTACGATTCCTGTGGAGGTCGCGAAAGTGCATCAGCCACTACGTTGGCTTTCCCCGGTTTGTACTGAAGTTCATGGTTGTACTCTTCGAGTATGGCCTTCCATCGTTTCAATTTTGAGCTGGTATTTTGGCTGCTCAACGCGTACGTGAGTGGTTGGTGGTCTGTGTAAATTTTTATTTTCCGAGGTCCGTAAAGGAAGTTTCTCAGAGATTTCAGATTATGGCCAACATTTCTCTTTCATTTGTCGCATAATCAACCTTGGTTAATGTGCGTGAAAGGAACATAATTGGCCTCCCATTCTGTGAAAAAACTGCTACGAGTACGTGCTGTGAGGCATCTGTGGTGAGCTCAAAATCTTCTTCGAAATTCGGAAAAGAAAGCATCACATCTTGGAATATTAGCGAGTTCTTTATTTTGCTGAGGGCCTCGAGTGCTTCCTCGTTCAGCTGGATTTTCATTTTGCTCGATTCTTAGGGACGCGGCCTTCTTCCCCTCTTAAGATGGAAGTTAGTGGTTTTGCGATTTTTGCGTAGTCAAGTATAAATTGACAATAGTAACCTGCGAGTCCCAGAAATAACCTGAGTTCTTTTAGGGTCTTAGGTGGAGCATAATTAACTATCGCTTGAACCTTTTGGGGGTTGGTTTTTATCCCATCCTCTGACACAACGAATCCAAGAAATTCTACTAATGTTTTCATGAATTCACATTTATCAATTTGCACCTTTAGATTTGTCCTTTCTAAGGTATCAAATACCCGTTCGATGTTTTCCAGATGTTCCCTCTCGTCTTTTCCATATATGACGATATCGTCGATATAAACGAGACATCTGAAGCCTATGTGTTCTCTGAGGATATCACCGAGTGCACGTTGGAATGTGGCTGGGGCGCTCGTTAATCCGAAAAGGAGACGTGAGAACTCGTATTTACCATTATTAATGGACAATGCTGTCTTCTCTGTGTCGGATGGTTTGAGCGGAATTTGATGGAAGCCGCTTTTAAGGTCAACGACCGTGAAATATTGGTTTTTGCCCAAATTCGCCAAGATCTCGTTTATTTCGGGGATCGGGTAACGATCCGGTATGGTGACACTATTGAGCTTTTTGTAGTCGATTACGAGACAATATTGCTTTTCTGCTGACGCGTTCATTTTTCGGTACTACCCAGATTGAAGCGTTGTATAGAGACTTAGAGGGTTTTATTCTGCCGTCTCGTAACAACTTCTCAATTTCTTGTTCGACTATTTTCTTAAGTGCCATAGGGTATGGGTAGGATTTTGAGTAGACGGGATTATCGTCCTTAGTACGGATCTCCCCTCTAACACTCGTCGTGAACGTTAACCTCTCATCTGGATCAATGAAAACATTTGGGTTTTTCTCGAGAATACTGAAAAGCCTAGCTATTTGCTCTTCAGACAGGTGGCTGGTTCTTATGCCAATGTTGTTTACTGCTTGAGAGGTTTGTTGTTTTATTGGGATTCTCAGTCTATCTTGTATGGTGAAATAGTTTTTGGCCGTGTGGATTACGGCGTTCAATTCTTTAAGGCTATCGTTACCCAAAAGTGCGTGGAAAGATTTAAGGCTTGGTAAAAGGAAAAATTTTAAATTCGGTGTTGAAGAACCAAATGGCGTTATGATTGCGTGGTGGGTAATTTTTATATCACCACCAACAGAGCTTATCTTGAAAGGAGTTTCGTTAGGACTGTGATTTCTGACTAGATGAGGCTGTATATAGTCTTTCTTTAAGCCTGTATCTATAAGAAACCTTAGAATTTTCCGCTCTTCGCAGGAACCTCAAAATAAGATAGCGAAGAGCTGCTCATCCTAAAAAATGTATATCTTGAAGTTCTGTGGCTGCCGCGTTGCCATCGGTTGCATATTCCTCTAGTTGTGAGTCGAAGAAGTCTGCATAGTTTCCTGTTTCTCCAGTGTCTAGGTAATCCGTTAGACTTTGCTCGTTATTACCGTCCTCTATATTCATTAGTTCGTTGTAATCATCGAGTTCTGGTGGGGCATCTGAAGATTGGATGTGAAAATTCGTTTGTTGTTTATAAGGAGTCTGTGCCTGGAAGGGGGTTGCTCTCTTAGGGGTAGATTTCGGTGTCGGTCTGTTTTGGTAATTAATTACTGCCGAGTTGATGGACCTATCTACATCCGTAGGTTCAGGTTTAGGCTGCGGTTTGGGTGGCAGCCGAACGAATGGTTGTTGGAACATGTTCCTTTGTTGGTTAAATGCTGGGAATTGAGGTTAAGCAGGGAAACTGGGTCTTGCTTGGTTGTGCTGTGGGTATGCAAACTTCTGAGGCTGCTGATTGTGGTACATCAGATCGGGATTAAACATATTTCTAAGTGAAGGAACAGGCTTGAATCTAGGAGGTACTGGGGGTGCAAGCGGGTTAGAAGTGCGTCGACTGGTATTATTGTTAAGGGCGTATTGTGTCCTGAAGTTAACATTTTCGAGTTTTAAACACAAATGCAGCGCCTTTGGCAGATCGGCTGGCTCCTTCATGCTTAGCAGTCTAGGGAGATTGTCCCTTAGGCCGCGTATGAAGGTGTCTAGTGCTTTATCCCTGTATAATTTAACCAAGATATCGGTAGCATCGCGACTAAGGTTCATGCAAGTGATTTTGTTCAGTATAAGGGACAGGTGATGGTATACTTGCTGATAGAAATGCTGCACTGTGTTATTGCCTTGAACGAGGCACGACATTTGGTATTCGAGGGTGCTAATATCCCACTTGTCCCCATAGTGTAGCGTTAGGCACCTACATATACGTTCCCGATTGAGGAGCGTATTGTAAGATTCTAGGGCGACGATTCTACTTCGCGAAAAAGGTGAACTTTATTCAAATTATGGAATTTTAAGTATGAAGTTCAAACTTGGGGGTAATATTGTCCTATATAGTCCCCATCATTTGTGGTGGTAATTGGGTTTCATAAGATTAAGGGTAAGAGCACAGGTGCTGAAAACAGCAAAAAATTTCATCTGTCTATTAACCTCTTTTTAAAATTAAGAATATGAAGATCCAAATACCTTTGAGTAATACAGCGTTATTAAGCTATGAAAAACATTGATGACTAAGCCTCCTTCCCTTTCATCGTGTGCATACTGCATATAGTATAGGAATTTGGTGTATAAAACTTATAGTCCCTTTTCGTTTAGAGCGTCACAAAACGTTGTTACGATATATGTCTAGTTGTATTCATTTAAGTCCAAAGTAACTATTAAAACTTAATTTGCCTCCGGCTAACCTCGTAAACTCCTTTTAAAGTTCAGCGACCTTGCATAAAATGCAATATTTTGCGCGCTTATTGCGCCAGTCCACGTGCTCTGCAATATTTTCTTATCATTTGCACTAGCACATAATAGCAAGCATTTGTACCAGGTCGAAGCTCGTGAGATTGAGATAAACACAACGTTGAATTTCATAAATAAAACCATAGTTTCTAAACCCTACACTTTTTTTCCCCTAGTGTAGATGGCAAAAAAAAAATCTGTATACCAGATCCCCGGGTAACCTACCACCACGGGGTATGTGAGGTTTGACTCACTAAAAAAAAGCACCATCTACAAGCCCACGAAGTTCCGAGTCGGGACCCGCCTAAGCACTGCTTCGACCCGGTCGTGCTGACTCACCCATTGGTAACCACGGACTTCAAGAACTACCACAGCTTATGGGTCGGTAAGGCAACCCTCCTCCCGCTTTATACGCAGCACTTTCTCAACGTACGTTGAGACTGCGCGCCAGTTCTCCTCGTTTCGCAGCATTGCATCCACGATCGTCTCAGGCGCTACCAGGCCGGTCGTGGACTCAATGGTGCGCCTCAAACTTACGAAGCGACTGCACATAAAGAATGTGTGCTGAGCATCACCGAGCTCAGTCACACAGTACCGGCAGTACGGTGTGACCACCTTACCCATTCTGTTCAGGTGTTTCCTGAAGTAACCGTGCCCTGTCAAAAATTGACAAAGGTAAAAGGTTACCTCTCCGTGGCTCCGGCTAATCCAAGGCTCAATAAGACCAATTAGCTTAGCCGTCCAGCGTCCTTTATCACTTTCACTCCAGCGTTTTTGCCAAAGTTGGAGGGTCAGTGTACGCGCGTGCGTCAAAGCCTCAGTTCTGTCCAGCTCTGAGCGAAAGAGGTACCCTTCCTTGCGTTCTCGCGCTAGCAGATCGATCGGGATTACTCCAGATACAACCATCACAGCCTCTTCTGAGACCGTGCGGTAGCTACACGCGATTCGCAGGGCACCCCTGCGCTGGACACTGGCAATGCGCTTCCGGAACTTCCTAGTTCGAAGCGCATCTCCCCAAATTTCGGCGCCATATAGCAATATGGTCACCATCAGCAGTCTCCGTCTCGTCTCACTGAGCCCGCCAACGTTGGCCATTAGCCTACTCAGCGAAGTGACGTCTACCAGAGCCCTGTCACATGCCCTGCGGATATGATCCCAAAACGTCAGCTTGGTGTCCAGTGTCACTCCCAGATACCTAACCGACTTGCTGGTCTGCACCCCGACGGAGCCAACCGTCATGGGTCCGCTTCGTCAGCATGACAATCTCTGTCTTTGAGACTGCCAGCTGGAGGCCGTGCTCAGTCATCCACCGATCGACCCTTCTCATAACTTGGTTAAGTCTAAGTTGAGCGAAATCGGCAGATCTAGAAGTGATTACAGCTGCGACGTTCCAGGAACCTACCAGGAACACATCCGCAGGCATTTCCAGGCGCAGCAGATCATCGTGCATGATGTTCCAGAGGTCAGGTCCTAAGATTGACCCCTGTGCCGCACCTGAGGGGACAGGCCTCCTTCTGACTCCGTCCTCAGTGTCATAGAGCAAACATCGGTCCCTGAGGTAGTCCCGCATCATGGCCAGCAAGTAGCCAGGAATACGGAACCTCCCTTCAAGGGCCCGAAGGATGTCCGTCCACCTCGCGGAGTTGAAGGCGTTTTGCACGTCAAGCGTTACCAGCAAAACGACCGGTCTGGCCCGGTAACATGCCTCTTCCGCTCTTGCTACAGCCCCAACAACCTCTGAGATGGCATCGATTGTTGAATGACCCTTCCGGAAGCCGTGCTGCTTGCAAGAAAGATCACCGGCTGATCTCACAGCTGACAGCAATCGCGGCTTTACTATCCCTTCGAGAAGCTTCCCAGCAGTGTCCAGCATGCACAGCGGGCGGTATGCAACCGCGACGGGAAGACCCCCGCGACTAAACATGAATTATACAAATCCAATAATAGACGCGGTTGACTCTCCGCCACGACTTTAAGTGCCTCGACCGGCACTCCGTCAGGCCCTGGGGTCTTCCGGTTCTTCATTCTGGACACCGCACTGTTCAGCTCCTTGTCCGTAAAAAGAGGAACATCCGCCTGGTTAACGAATATGGGCCCATCAATCCTTGGCGGATGCACCGGGAACAGCGAACCAACGATATGCTCCATGGATATCGCGTCCATGAGAGTGCTAGATCGCATACAGTCAAGTCTGCGAGTGGCCAATTTGTAGCCATCTCCCCACGGGTCTGAATTGACCTTCTCACAAAAAGCCTGCCATTTGGCATGTTTACTCCTTGTGATGGCCTTGGTCAGCTCCTTCTTTGCCGCAATGTGAGCAGCAGATAGCTCTGCCACTCCCGGCCTATTTCTGGCTCGCTGTGCCCTGCGCCTGCACGCCAAAGCGATGCGTTGCAGTTCGGCGATTTCATCGTTTCACCAGTACGCATGTTGCCTCCTACGAAAGGGTCTCCGTTTGGGCATTGAAGCCTCACACGCACTGCGAATCCACCCCATGGTTCTGTCAGCAGCGGCTTCTGCTGCTGCACGAGTCACTGGGGACCCAAATGTTAGAGGCTCCCCTCCCAAACTCGAAACGAGCGATGCGACCATCTCGTCTCTGTTAAGTTTAGCGGCATTCCAGCCTAGCCACTTACAGGAAGAGCCTTGGCGTCTTTGCCTGCTCTCAGCAATTTGGAAGGTGATGTAGTTATGATCACTTGCAGTGTAGTCTTCCATCACCCTCCAATCGCTGACGAGTGCCGCAAGTCTCTCCGATGCCATGGTGACATCGGGAATGGATTCGCCAAAACCGGGCCTTCGGAATGTTGGCGTCGAACCCGTATTCAACACCAACAAACCCAACCTCGATGCCATCTCGACTATGCGCCGTCCACGAGTGTTTTCGGTAGGCATACCCCACTCCAATGCCTTTGCATCAAAGTCACCCCCTACGATGACATTGCCAGCGATGCCGTGGAGAGAGTCTTCTAGTGAGCTAAGTTTGACTCCGAATTCCTGCATTGAGTTATTCGGAGACAGGTAGCAGCTCACAAAGGTGATCTCTCCGTATGTCACCCACACGTGACCGTTGCCTGAGCCGCGGGCGCCGATGCGAGCCCTCTGCCCGTCAGCGATCCAGATCGCCGCGTACCCCGTAGCATCTGCTAGCCAAGCGGACGAGTTCCTCCCCCTATAAGGCTTGCTGATCAATATGATATGAGCCTTATGTTCGCGGACTAGTTGCGTGAGGAGGTCGTCCGCAGCTCTGCAGCCCTGCAGGTTGCCTTGAAGGACTCTCATGTCCTACCCTGCTTTTTCTTGGCATCGAATGCGTCTCTGAAAACTCGACACGTACTCGATCCTATCAGATAATTGGCGTCATTCACGCCATGTTTCTCAGTGCATAATATGCACTGAGCCTGCGCAGAGCAGTCTGCTGCCCGGTGCGCAACCTGTCCACACTTCCAGCAGCTGGTGCTCCGGTCCGGACCCTTGCAGCTACGCCTTGTGTGGTCGTAGCCTAGGCACCGGTAGCAGCGTGTCACCTCAGCCCACCTTCGCACTCGGGCACTTATCATGCCTACCCGGACTCGACCAGACTTGAGGATTTTGGATGCTGGTGCCTCATCCAGTTCCACCACGGCTCTCCTCTACTCTCTTGTGTTAGGAGGGAAGAGTGTGGTTTTCACCTCGCCGGCTCCTTCCTCTCCAGCCTCGCGTTTGATAGAGGATGTCAACTCTTCGCTGACTGTGAGGCAATCGAGGTCGAGAAGCTCGATATTGACTCTAGGAGTCACAAGCTTCACGTCCCCCTCGCCATCTACGGCGGCCCGGATCGGGTCCTGCAATTTCGCGCGGTCATCACAGCGCGCGATCTCCAAAAGGACCCCTCCTTCTGCTGTCTCTCTGATACGCTTTACTAGAGTACCAGTTTCATCCGGGGAAACACCTTGGCGGATGGCCCCTAGGAACTCCGCGTAGGTCCTTCCCGGAGCCGGTTTTACTATGACAGCGTCTATTTTTTTTCGTCGCTGTCTTTGACTGCCATTCTTCTTTTTTTTCTTCACCACTACTTTCTTATTGCCCTGTGGTTTATACTCTTTTTGAGCCTTTTCCGTCCCAGCGGGAGTCACTGGTGTTTTTGCGACGCTTCCCTTTTTCTTCTTGTGGGTAACCGTCACCCATTTCCTGAGGTCCGAAACGGGCACCTCCTTCCTCACCCGGACTTCCTGAATATCTTCAGGGCTAGATTCAGCCACGCGCTTATTCTGCCGTGGCCGATCTACCCCCGGGACCACTGCAACAGTGGTTGACTCCGCGATCTTTTCCTCCAAGACCTGCTGGTTATCTACCTCTGCCTTCTGCCAGTTCGTTCGGCAGGTGAAAATGACCTCAAAAGCCTCCTCCAGCTCCAACATACCGTCCTTGACGTGCTTTGAAATATTTCTCTGCACGTTGGCGGCTTGGAGCATTTTTTGTAGGATACGTTGACATTTCTTCAACATATCCTCCTCAGACACTCGCTCACGCTTTATGTACTCCCTCCTAGGGGACACACTTGCAAGTGGCATATTTTCTTCTGGAGCTCTTGTTTCAGTGCTCTCCCGTTGATGACTTTTTGGGGTCTCCAGATCACTGCGAGCGGACTCAGCAGTTTGAGGTTCCTGCACCTCTACTGAGCATCCGGAGCCAATCAATCCCTCTATTTGCGTTGTCTTGTGCGTCGGAGGGGGGGGGGGTCCTCTGGACCCTTGGCCTCCTCGCAAACGCAAAACGGTCGATGGCGGCGCCTCCTTCGCCCTGCGTCGCCGCTGTCGTCACCATGTTCTGTTGTTCGTCTGTCTTGTCTTTTTTGTTATTTTGTTTATGTAACATGTTCAGTTTTGTTGGGTCCCAACTCAGAGCCGCTATCTCCACCCGGATGTGCAGTCGCCTTAATGACCTCGTGGTAATCTATGCAAAGCAGGGAGGCCGACGCGAGGGTTGATCACCAGCCTTCATGGGGCTGGATCTCAGAGCCAGGTCAGCGCTAATCGGGAACAATGTCAACCGAACCTGCACCACCAACTCAACGGTGCGGGCTTCGAACGTACTCTGAGACTTGCCAGGTTTTAACGGAACGGAGACGGCATGACATTAGCCTGGAGCCGTTCATGCTCGGATTTCACTCCGGCGGTACCGCGTATAAGTCGACTAGGTCCAGAATGCCATAACCGCCAGCCCACATACATTTTTCGCTAATCATTGGTCGTGCCTTGAACCATCAAGCTAAGCCAGGTCATGCCATAAAAAATCCTTACTGCCATTGCCAGAAATTCCAATCATCAATCAAATAGTAAAGCCATGAGAAAAGCCGAGTCGTACCGGTTGTTGTTGAGCCATTTGGCGTTACCCTAAACCCTACACTTACTTGTTATGTTATTAGTATTTATTTGGCTGTTCATACATTAATTTACCCATTCACCTGTACTTTAGAATCATCAAATTTCCCAACTTGCTTCTAAATTCAATTCAATGAAATATGTTCATATGATAATTCATATATGATCATAGAATAATTCAGGTATGTAGATGCTTAGTATTGAAATTATATGCAAAGCAACATTATCGAAAGTATATTTTTACCTGTACAAAACAATTTCGTGCCAGGTATTAATTGCTAAAATTGTAAATATGCATGCATGGGTGAATGATAATATTTGTAAATTCGATATGTGTTTTGCAGTAGATAGGCCTTTTTCACTACCTTCACTACTTTGCTGTAGATAGGCCTTTTTCACTACTTTCACTATTGATTTTAAGATACTTCCACAAAAGATAGGTTTTTCAAATTTGGTAAAATGATGTAATCGAATATGCAGCTTTTGAATTTGGTGTTAACTCAAAAATGAAAAAAGTCGGATAGGGCGTTTTATGATCACTGTCACTGTTTTATGACTGCCATTTCGGCAACAGTTGGGAACAATTTGGGAAAACACCCACCTACAAAAAATAGTATTTATGGCTATTTGCACTTATTTTTCAGGTCAATTTTTCGATTTATATCATTTAGAAAACAAAAGAAATACATTAAAATTAGAAGAAAGTCTGAGTTTTTGTTAAAACCTTTTTGGTTATTTTGAGACAGAAAAGTCCCTGTGTAAAAGACTTAAAGACTACACAAAACTCATAAAATTGTATGACATAGAAAAATCGTGCGATCTAATATTACATATAGAAGGAAATAAATAGGAGTTGCCTGCGATAGTTTTGGTATTCGGCCTTGTCTGTTGTTTTACATCCACTCTCATATTCAGCTCTTTCGTTCGGTATCTCATGTAATTTTGCACAAGTAAAAAAAAACGGCTACTGCAAAATTAAGTTTCCTTTCGATTTATTTTGTTCATTTTGGCTTGCTCTGCTGCCTCAAAAAATGGCCGATTATAAAGTAACGCGGCGAATGTTGCATGATTTAATTATTCAAAATAATTATAATTGTTTCGATTAAACTTTATAGGTAGGGGTGCAAATCAAATTAATAATACTGTCCAACATCATTTGTGTCAAACGAATTTGAATAATCATTTCCACAACATTTTTGTCTGCTGTCACGAATGTGATTCAAAATTTGGCTATCAAGTTACAATATTGATAAAAATTGCATCAGCAGGAAAAATTCTGAAAATGATATTTTCCTCAACATTGATAAGTCACAATCGTTTATTAACAAGAAAATTTTATTCCTTGAAAGTTAAATTTTTCAAATTTTGACCCTTATTGAAAACTTTTTGTTAAAAGTTGGAACCAATACAACGCCAGAAATGGATTTCCCATGTTTGAAAACCCCAGAAACACTCAATTTCATACATCTAGTGGTTCTCATGAATAAAGTTCACCTTTTTCGAGAAATAGACCACTGTGCGACGTCTGCATTCCCGACAATTTTATTTCGAATGACGGTCAAAATGCCAAAATATTTCGGCGTTTCCTTGAGATGTTCGTAAAAGTCGAGAATGCGCTCGACACTCTTTCGCCATGAACTGAATTCACCTGCGGCGCCAGAAAACTCACGGAGGCTTTTAATGACGTCGGGAACTCTGTCCATATCTGCCAGGTTCCCGAGTTGGTCGTCGTTAATGCCTTGATCACAGTCATTCTTAAAGTCTGCATTAAGGTTAAGGACTGAATTTATTATGCTAGGGCATTCCCGTCGCAAAATAGATGTAACCAATTCTACTAAATTTCTATTCGTGGCAGAATCAGGGGGAGTATTTGCACTGGAATTTGCACCAGCTGCCAACGGCGGTGGGATTATTGGCGGTGTTGAATGTTTCCCGGTGTAGTCATTTTGAATAAAGTAACGGAATTTAGGAAGTGTTAAATTTTGGGGATATGTAAAATTAACGAAAAGGTGATAGTTCCACAAATACAGATTTTGATCGATATTTTAAAACGTATAACTTGCGCTCCTTATTTAAGCGGAGAAAAAAAATTTGTTTACTTACGGTTGCTGCACAGCCCTTACCACAAATTATTATTTCTAAAAATATGAATTTTCTCACCCACTTCTTGCTTTTCTTATTTATTCTTTTTTGGCACTACTTTTCCACTATACGCACTATGGCTTATTTTCATATATATATATATATATATATATATATATATATATATATATATATATATATATATATATATATATATATATATATATATATATATATATATATATATATATATATATATATATATATATATATATATATATATATATATATATATATATATATATATATATATATATATATATATATATATATATATATATATGTATATATATGTATATATATATATATATATATATGTATATATATATATATATATATATATATTTCATATATATATATATATATATATATATATATATATATATATATATATATATATATATATATATATATATATATGTATAGATATATGTATATATATATATATATATATATATATATATATATACAGTGGCTCACAGCTTATTTGATACAGTGACTTTTTAAAAATGCAAATCACTGTAACTTTGAAATAAAGAACCCTATTCAAAAAATTTAAACGTATTTGACTAGATGCATGTTCAACAAATACAATGCAAACCAAAAATGTTCCGGCAATATTCCTCGGTGTCCGGTAAAAGAGAAATACCACTGGCGCAGAAAAATTGCAGCTCACAGCTTATTTGATACAGACACTTCAATGCGAATAAACTTCTATTTCTCGCGGAGTTAATCTGTGTTGTTTTATTTTCTTGAATTTTTGATTATGTTTAAACATTGGCTTAGGTAATTTTTAGCAAGATCTAGTAAGCTGAAGTGCCAAAATTAGCCAAAATTGTAAAATGGGTCATCGCACTACAATTGAACGAGAATTGGTATTAAACCATTTTAAAAATGGACAAAGTGCTCGAAAAATTGCTGAAAGTATGAATTTGAGTGTCTCTACAGTGCAGCACATAATTGAGCGCTTCGTACACGAAAATTGGATAAAAAATAAGAGGAGAAATGCGCCAAACAATATTTTCACCGTATCCGACGAACGATACATTGTAAGAAAAGTGAAAGCAAACACAAAGATTTCCGCTTCAAAATTGGTTACTGAGGTTCATCGTGAATTAAGGAAGTCATGTAGTGCTGAATCCGTCCGACAAGTGCTTCGCGACCATGATTTCAAGGTCCGAGTAGCTCGTAGGAAGCGTTTCGTTTCCAAAAAAAATACAATAAGCCGATTTGCCTTTGCCAAAGAGCTTGTGGGAAAGCCATCCGCGGTCTGGAATACGGTTATTTTTGCGGACGAGTCCAAGTTTAACATTTTTGGCTCCGACGGAATGTCATATGTCTGGCGCAAGGAAACCACTGAGCTAAACAAGGAGAACCTAAAAGCTACTGTGAAGCATGGTGGTGGTAATGCGATAGTTTGGGCCTGCATGACCGCAGCCGGAGTCAGAAATTTAAAGTTTATTGAGGAAACAATGGACCAAACAAAGTACCTTGATGTACTCAAAAACAATTTGCTGCAAAGCACTGAAAAACTGGGTGTTAGTAACCAATTTCGGTTGTACCAAGACAATGATCCAAGGCACAAGTCGGGAATTGTGCAATCCTGGCCAATTTGGGATTGCCCTCATTTGATGTCTCCACCGGCACAGTCACCAGATATGAACGTCATTGAGAATCTGTGGACTTTGTTGGATAAAAACATTAGAAAACACAAGATTTCTAATAAACAAGACCTGAAGAAAGCATTGCTAGAAGGATGGCAAAAAATTACTCCTGACATCACAAAAAAACTCGTCGACTCAATACCGAATAGGCTCCAGGCTCTACTTAAGGATAAGGGCTATCATACGAAGTATTGAAATCAACTGGAAACCTCATAGTTCACAACAATTTTAATGTTTAATCAAACTGTATCAGATAAGCTGTGACATGAAATTTGTTATTAGTTTTAGTTTTCTGTTTTTTAAGATGTAAAACATCAACTTTGTAACAAATATAAACTTGTTTAATAAACAACTAACATTTTTCTTCAAAATGGTGTTCAAATTTTTTTGATATTGTTATTATGTTTTGAGTTATTGCAACTTAATTTTTGAAAGAAGCACTGTATCAAATAAGCTGTGAGCCACTGTATATATATATATATATATATATATATATATATGTATATATATATATATATATATATATATATATATATATATATGTATATATATATATATATATATATATATATATATATATATATATATATATATATATATATATATATATATACATATATCTTTACTATTAAGATCACTTATCAATATAGATATTTCTATTATTCACTACTGGTTTGATTATTTCACCGTGCACATTAGAATTTACACATTTATTTCCTTATACTAAAACTAGAAAATTGTTCATCATCGTAGGGCGGCTGCCGACTCTAGTCGACTCCTTTTCTTCCCTTTTGCAGGGCTACTTGAGGGCCTCTTTTCCCTACTGTTGCCAATGACGGGTTCGGTGGACCAGCGATATGTTTCCGAGCCGGCGAGAATTAGCTCGACGTTTCGCGATTTGGAATTCCGCTTTCGGATAGGATGCGTTGATTCGAACGTTCTAAACCTTTCACGTTCTACGCGGCTAACTATATTCGAGTTATTCGTTTCGCGGTCTGAACTTTACCTTTCGCGTGTACTTGATTTCGGGAGTAATTTTCAACCTTTCTTGTGTACTTGCTTTCGGAAGTCTAGGGAAAAACCGCTGGTCCCTGCTCGGGCGCCAGTTAATAACAACGACTCGGGTTTTTACTAAAAAATAATTGGTCGGATGATCGCTTAAGATTGATTACATTAATAACTTAAACTTAAAAGGTTTGCGGAACGTGATCTTTTCCTCACGTTGTCGTTGTCGGAAAGCGGCCAGACGATGTCAGCATTACATTTTACTGGAAACTTGATGACGGCAGTTCGCGTGTGGGAAGATGTTTCTAGAACTTGTTGGACACGACGATGTTTGTTTTTTGTAGGGTCAGGTGGTATTTTATACAAATCTTGTGCTTAATCTGCACATTCAAAATAAAACTTTGGATTTTTCATGTCGGACAAGAACGGTAACCCTTTCCCAATTTACCTATATTTTTAGCATCAAAAACTTCTGTTCACGGGAACTCACGAACCAATAATCAGATACAGTTGAAGTTCATAGAATACATTGGACTTAAGTAGGACCAAGTTCGGTAGAAGCAATTTTTAATTGTAGGCAACTCTGTGCCAGAGGTGCCATATTGAAAAATTACAAAGATAAAAAACTGCTTTTTGCCCTATGAATTCTGATTAAGTTACCAGATTTTCATAAATTTGACACAGTAGCTGAACCTTACTCTAAGGCGTGTTTGGTAAATTTGAATGGTGCGGCCAGCTATGATAATTTTGGTATCTTTGGTTTCGAAAATTCACTCAGGAAAATAAAGCTTATTGCCCTATAACTTCCAGTGCAGTCATAGAATCAATAAGAATTTCATGCAAGTAATGGAACTTATCATCGGCATTATTCAGGCCGAATCTGGTTGAAAAGTCACCATAGAGCTGCCTTGACCACAAAATGCCTTCAAAAATTAGCTCATGACAGACTTTCAAGCTATCCATTGCATGCCCAAGTATAAGAACGAGATTTCTACGTAGATGACGTTCTCACTGGCTCAGATAGCACGTCAACAGCATTGATGATGCGAGATCAGCTACAAAAATTGCTTCAAAAAGGCTGTTTCAAATTACAAAAGAGGTGTAGCAACCATCCTTAATTACTTAACAGGATACCATTCGAAGATCAAGAAGCCCAGTTAGTTTTCGAAGATGACAATCCAGAGAAGGTTAAAACATTGGGACTAATATGGTATCCCAAGGAAGATGAGTTTCACGTCAAATTCAATAGCAAATACAGTAGTGCTGTGACAAAGCGCACAGTATCATCTGATATTGCAAGGTTGTTTGATCCATTAGGAATCATGAGTCCAGTCATCGTGGCAGCCAAGATATTCCTGCAAGAACTTTGGCAACTCAAGCTGGATTGGGATGCAGCCTTGCCTTTAGAAATGAACAGCAGATGGTGCCAGTTCCGAGAAGAGCTGCAGGAAATAGACAACTTACATTTCAACCGACATATTTTTGCACATGAAGCTACGCCCAATATTCAGCTGCATGTATTCGCAGATGCGTCGGAGAAGGCATTCAGAGCAGTTGCTTACATTCGTTCATTGAACAAAGAGAAAAGAGCCATCATACGCCTTATATGTGCCAAATCACGGGTTGCTCCATTGAAAAGACAAACACTTCCACGGCTAGAGTTATATGCAGCAGCACTGGCAACAAAACTTGCAGACCGAATCAAAACGAATCTAAACTTGTCACACACTCAAATATACTTCTGGACGGACTCCGAGATAGTACTAAATTGGTACAATTCACCTGCGCAACATTATCAAACGTTTGTCGCAAATCGAATTTCTATCATTCAAGGAAGCTTTATTGCCAAAAATGTTCGATCGTCAGAAAATCCTGCTGATATACTATCACGTGGCTTGACGCCTGTAAAATTAAAAGGATGTAACAATTGGTTTTATGGACCGATGTTTCTACACTTAAGCGAAGACAGATGGCCCGCTTCTTGTCAACAACATGCAACGTGCGATTTAGAAAAACGAAAATGTTATTTACCAGAAAATGTGGCGTCTGTAAATACAGCTGCCAACCAAGCTGACTTGTCCAGGCAGATTGACAATGGGCAGTAGCTGCAAAACATTGATCATGGGAACTCTTTCCGAAAGCTGCAACGAATTATAGCATATAGCCTGAGATTCATAGCTCACTGCAAAAAGCCATTGCGACCATACACAACGAAGGTTTTGTCACCAGAAAAGCTAGAAAAGGCATTAACTGTAATCATACGAACAATACAACAGGAGTCGTTCAAAACAGAAATAAAACAGCTTAACGAAAAATTGGAAGTTCACTCAACGAGCGCACTCAGCACGCTAAATCCGTTCTTGGACAATCACGGAATTATCCGAGTGGGAGGACGGCTAAAAAATGCATCACTTTCATACGACGCGAAACACCAGATGCTACTCCCATACGCACATCCAATCACGAACTTGCTTATGACATCCATACATTAAGAAAACATGCACATTGGACCGCAAGGTTTACTGGCTCAAACTAGGCAACGATTTTGGCCAGTAAGAGGCAAAAACATAGCGAGGTCTATAATTCAACACTGCACTTGGTGTGCTAAAAGAAAACCCAAGTTCCTGGAGCAAATGATGGGAGATCTCCCCGCCACACGAGTACAACCAGCTCGACCGTTTATGAACTCAGGTGTGGATTACTGTGGGCCCGTTTGGGTTCATTACACATATAAGGGTCGAGGAAGGAAACCTCAAAAGGCCTACATTGCAGTATTTTGTTGCTTCGCTACTAAGGCAATACATCTGGAGCTGGTAAGCGACTTAACAACAGAAGCATTTATTGGGGCTCTTCGTCAGTTCGTTGGTCGTCGAGGTCATTGCAAGACAATTTACTGTGATAACGCGACTAATTTTGTAGGAGCCAACAATCAACTAAGTGAACTGATCGAGACGATGCATAGTACAAAGTCTCAAGAAAAAATTGTATCTGAATGCAGCAAGAAAGGAATTCAGTTCAAATTTATTCCTCCACGAGCACCGCACTTTGGCGGTTTATGGGAAGCTGCTGTGAAATCTACCAAATTGTTGCTACAAAAGGGAACAGCATCAGTTTCACAAACTAACGAAGAGCTAGAGACCTTACTTATCGAAGTCGAAGTCATTTTGAATTCACGTTCACTTACTCAGATGTCTAACGATCCAAACGATCTCGCAGCCTTAAGACACTTCCTAATCGGTGAACCACTAACTAATGCGGTCGATACAAGTGCCGAGCCTTTGAAGGGTAGTCTCTTAGCACGGTGGAAACTAGTTAGCCACATAAAGCAAGAATTTTGGAGAAGATGGTCGTCAGAATACCTGAATGAACTTCAACAGCGCTACAAATGGCGAAAGCGAGTAGATAACATAAAACCTGGGGCAATCGTTGTGATCAAAGACGATAACGCTCCTGTAATGAAATGGCCTTTAGGACGCATTATTCAAACATTTAAGGATGACAATGGCTTGGTAAGGGTAGCTGAAGTAAAACCGGCATCCGGGATTTTAAAACGGCCAATCCACAAACTGGCTCCGCTGACGTGTGAAATCAACGATGATTCACAATCAGAAACTGAGCCTGGTGAGCAACCCTACAGTACTATGAGCACCAAAAGGCCCCATAAACATCAATTTGGCAATCAAGCAAGTCCATCAACCGGTATAACTCCTAAGAAGAAAATGCGTGTAGAGCCAAAGACATCATTAGCTGCTCTGCTATTCACCTGTCTAATTCTTCCATTAGCGCCCGCAAAACAAATAGAAGTCAACAATTTTGAGGAGAAACCTGGTTTACATTTTGAAGGTATTGCGACAACAAGATTTGCGACATCAAAGTGGAATCTTGTGGTGTATTATGATCTACAGTCCTATTTTACCGAGCTAGCTACCTTCTCAAATGGAATTGGCATACTCAACCGTTTGTGTAATCAAACACATCACACACACGGTTGTGAGGAAACTATTCACCACTTTCGTTTTGTAGAAACTGATTTAAAGATTGATAATGAGCTGATTTCTTCGCATCAAATGCACAAAAGAGGCGCTTTCAATGTGATTGGAAACATGGCAAACTCACTGTTTGGCGTACTTAATTCTGACTATGCTGAAAATATGTCGAATTACGATATAAGACATCAACGTTAATCAAGAGTATCTTAAGGGGCTATTGAAGAATCAGACGTCAATCATAGACTCAACAATTAATATAATGAAAACAGATCAAACTGCCATGTCACAAAAATTTAATGCAATTGATGAAAATATCAGTCGATTATCCAATGGAATTAACACTCTCGGAAACGATGTTCATAGATTGATGAGTCTTCAGCAGTTCACAATCCTTGCGTCACAACTAACTTTGATGTCAGCACGTTTACAGCACATTCAATCGTACCTACTGGATGCAATTAAAAGTGTATACCACAGCAGAATCAGTACATTGCTACTGACACCAGAAGAATTTAGAGCGGAAATTACTCGCATTAAAAACCATTTGCCTTCCACACTTCAGCTACCGATGCAACAACATGACATTGCATCATTCTACAGTTTGATGTCAGTTAGATCGAGAATGATTAATAACCATATTATCTTCCGAATTCAATTGCCACTAACTAATGCTGGAATTTTTACGATATATCATGTGATACCAATACCAGTAGTTTCAAATTCCACTATTTTGGCAATAAAACCCACTTCAGATTTTCTTTTCATACTCACTGGAGCTGGCCTATTAAAATTGGACCCAGAGTGCATCATAAAACACAGTTCAATAATCATTCACGGTCATCAACTATATAATTCTACCACCCGCAGTTCCTACACTCGGCTCGGAGATTTGTCTCATATTAGCCAAAGGGCAAAGATGACTATAACGATTCCTCAATCTAGACCGTACGAAGACAAGACCAACGAATTAGAGAAATTAAAAGAAAAAATCGACGTACTTAAAGATTTTGAATTACCAAATGACACCACATCCGCACATCAATTCACAATCGGATACACAAGCTTGACACTAGTGCTAACCATCATTATCACATTAGGTTACAAAATGACGAAGGATGTAACTCGATGCAGCCAGAAAAAACCTATCCCAACGCCTCGCACTCAGTCTCGTTAAGTATACACCACATATGAAGTTATTGACCTTCAATCCAACGCGGGGAGCATGTTTAGGTCACATCAAAATGTAATTATCATCAAATTCATTCATTTCCTTTGTTTGCATAAAATTGTGTAGAAATATATACAATCAAGTCAATAGTCGTTGTTTCGAACACTTATTGCATGCGTAATTTGACTACGCATCAATTCATTCGTTTTCACTGGTCAATGTATGTTTGTTATTGTACTGCACTTATTCGCTGATTGATTCACGTTTTGTATTGTATTAATCCACGGGTCAATTTGCTGATGTAATTAGGCTATGTTGGTTTTATTGAACTTTGTATTGTCAACTTAGCAATAAGTTTACATAAATAAGCTGAAGAATAAAGAAGCTATGGCAGTTCGACAATATCATTTGTTTACTTTATTTATCCAATTGGAAGTCGTGCTCGTTTTGCCAAGGTGTAACACCTTTGGCAAATTCCAAACTATTAGCCAGGGTGCAACACCTTGACTAGCATCAAAGTTAAGGTAAAAGAACCTTATCTTAAACACATCCCCTTCAATGTAAATCTTAAATCCATTTCTACTACCTCACGAATTAGGGATGGCTGGTATGGCAGTTTTTCTAATTCTTTTAGTAGTGCATGATACCATACAATTTGCAAATGATAGGGTCCAAATGGTGAAAGGCAACAAGGAATATTTAAATTGTGGTAAGTTTTGAAATGTTTCCGCGTGGCTAATCTATAACTCTTTATGTTCCAATAACTTCGAACTGAGTAATTAGATGTAAAATAAATTTGCATGATTGCTTGATTTTTACGCAAGACAATTGTGATGCTGTTGCTTTATGTGGCGGTAAACTGTTGCTAACACTGAAAATTTCCACTGACGCTTATTTTTCTTATGATAAGCATGCGATAGTTACAATCAGCTTAAACTATTTTACTTTACGAAATTTTCAAATTACCACTCGCTGATATGTTTGCCAAACTCCTTCAACAACAATGCGCAACTCACCACATCATGGATGCATTGAAATTTGTTGTATGTAAAAAATGTCTGCATGTAAAACACTGATAAAGAAGGATAAAACTCTAGCGCAGCTGAACCGCTAGAAACACTAATGTTCGAAGAACAGTAGAAAAACCGTGCGGATTTCGAGTGCATATTCTACCAAACGAGCTGCTTATTACAGCCAAACTGTTTCAAACACCACGTTTTACTTTGGTCTCAAGAATGCATTATAACTCATATGGTAGAAAGGTTTCAGATATTACCACTGGCATGAATTTCAAAGTTTATGAGAGAAAAACATTTGTTAATTATATTCGTTATCAGTTATTTATTTCACAAAACTTTGATAGCAGCATCTCATGTAACATCAAAGAAGAAAATGCTCATGTTACTGAAGTTGGTGTTTGGGGCTGCGATCCGAAAAATTTGCAGAACTTTGGGAATTGAAACATTGGTTATTTATTTTCATTGTAAATGTTTCCGGTATGAATACTAACTGTAAGCATTAATTGATACAAAAATAGCAGTACCGACTCGTGCTGGCAACCTATTGCCAGTATCAAAGCCAAAACTATATCATATCTCCTTCACGTTGAAATTAACCTACCCTGAAAATAAAACTCGATCCGATGACTGCATTCGACGTTATAGGAATATAAAGAAATTAAGGGTTACCAGCCGCCACATTTTTCAAATAATCAGAAACTTAATTTTTGCTGTTTATTGTCACCACAATATCATTACCATTTGAAAATTTTACGATAAAATCGCTTAATAAAGATATTGCAAATAAACCAACAATAGCTGGCAACTCTATCATGGCTTTTCAACCAGATTCAGCCTGAATAATGCTTATGGTAGGTTTCATGAATTGTATGAAATTCGTATTGATTTCATGTTTGCATTGGAAGTTATAGGGCAAAGAGCGAATTTTCAAAACCAAAGACACAAAAATTACCATAGGTGGCAGCACCAATCGAATTTTTCAACCAAATTTTTATCAAACGCGGTTTAAATTAACGTTCAGCTACTGTGTCAATATCATGAAAATCTAGTAACTGAATCACAATTAAAAGGGCAAAAAGCAGTTTTTTTTCTTTGTAATTTTTCAAGATGGCACAGAGTTGCCCACAATTCAAAATCGCTTCTATCAAATCTGGTCCTACTTAAGACCAATACATTCGGTAAATTTCAACTGTATCTGATTATTGGTTCTTGAGTTCCCGTGAACAGAAGTTTTTGATGCTAAAAAAAACTCTAGCGCACCTGAACCGCTAGAAACACTAATGTTCGAAGAACAGTAGAAGAATCCTGCAGGTTTTGAGTGCATATTCCACCACATGTGCTGCTTATTACGACCAAACTGTTTCAAATGCCACGTTTTACTTTGGTCTCAAGATTGCATTATAACTCATATGGTGGAAGGTTTCAGATATTACCACTGGCATGAATTTCAACGTTTATGAGAGCAAAACACGGGTTAATTATATTCGTTATCAGTTGCTTATTTCACATAATTTTGAAAGCAGCATCTCATATAACATCAATGAAGAAAATGCTCAGTGCCTGCAGCACTGTAACTGAAGTTGGTGTTTGGGGCTGCGATCCGAAAAATTTGCAGAACTTTGCGAATTGCAACATTGATTATTTATTTTAATTGTAAATGTTTCCGGTATGAATACTAACTGTAAGCGTTTACTGATACAAAAGTAGCACAACCGACTCGTGCTGGCAACCTTCTGCCAGTATCAAAGCCAAGAATATATCACATCTGCTTCACGTTGTTATATTACATTCGAAGTTAAAGGAGTATAAAGAAATTTAGAGTTACCTACAGCCAGTTTTTTCAAATAATCGAAAGCTTAATATTTGCTGTTTATTGTCACTACAATATCATTACCATTTGAAAATTCTACGATAAAACCGCTTAATAAAGATATTGCAATTAAACACAAAATCAACAATAGCTGGCAACCCTATCGTGGCTTTTCAACCAAATTTGGCCTGAATAATGTTTATGACAGGTTTCATTAATTGTATGAAATTCGTATTGATTTCATGACTGCCCTGGAAGTTATAGTGCAAAAAGTTTTATTTTCCTGAGCGAATTTTCAAGACCAAAGACACAAATATTACCATAGCTGGTAGCACCAATCAAATTTTTCAACCAAATTTCCACCAAACAAAGATTAGAGTAAGGTTCAGCTACTGTGTCAATTTCATGAAAATCTGGTAATTTATTCACATTTCATAGGGCAAAAAGCAGTTTTTTTTCTTTGTAATTTTTCAAGATGGCACCACTGGCACAGACTTGCCCACAATTCAAAATCGCTTCTATCAAATCTGGTCTTACTTAAGTCCAATGCATTCTGTAAATTTTAGCTGTATCTGATTATTGGTTCGTGAGTTTCCGTGAACAGAAGTTTTTGATGCTAAAAATATAGGTTAACTGGGAGAGGGTTACCGTTCTTGTCCGACATGAAATTTCTAAGTTTTATTTTGAACGTGTAGTAAAACATAAGATTTATATACAGATTGGTGTTATTGTAAGAAACGGACATTTTTTTGAATATTCGATGGTTTGAATGTTTTCACTTCCAAATTTTTTTTTTTCAAAATGAAGACACCAAAATTATCATAGCTGGCAACTCCAACCGAATTTTTCGACCAAATTTCTACCAAACGTGGCTTAAGGTAAGGTCCAGCAGTTGTGTGAGTTTCGTTAAAATCGAACGATTCAATCAGAATTTATAGGGCTAAAAACAGTTATCTTTTTTAGTGGTTTTTCAAGATGGCACCACTGGCACAGAATCGCCCGCATTTCAAAATCACTTCTATCAGATCTGGTCCTATTTAAGACCAATACATTCTGCAAATTTCAATTAATTCTGCTCATCGGATCGTGAGTTTCCGTGAACAGAAGTTTTTGATGCTTAAAATATAGGTAAATTGGGCAAGGGTTACCAGGCGTGCCCGTTATACCATATCTTTTTTTTTTTTGGTTATGTAAACAAAGCACAAGATTTACATATGAGTGGCTTTTTTTTGAAGAAACGGCATTTTTTCAAGAGAGACGATGATTTGGAGGTTTTCACTTTCAGTGCCTGCCCTAGCTACAGGGTTGCCAGCACGCTCATTAAAAGCTACACAAATCTACAACTAAATAATATCAATATGTCCTGAAAATTTCGTAGTGATTGAATAGCTCTGTCAAAAGTTATCGCAATTTAAAAATTTTCAAATTTTCCCGTCCTCTTTTTAGGCACCCAGCGCACACATAGGGTTAAAAAATTCCAAAGCATTATCCGATTCATATGTAAAACACGTTCGAAATTTATTTCGTTAACTTTATTTTTGCGAAAATTATTTGTGTACGAAATAATAGGTATATTAAAAATATCACTTAAATGGCCGCCGGCGGCAAATGTTCTAATGTTCTTCGAACATTAGTAATAAAGGTAAATTGGGAGAGGGTTACCGTTGTTGCCCGACGTTAAATTTCCAAAGTTTTACTTTGACTGTATAGATAATTTAATTTTGCAAAACTTTAATTTTGCAAAAGTTATTTTTTGACAGAATAATAAGTATATTTAAAATATCACTAAAATGGACGCTGGCGCCAAAGGGTTAAAGATTTTTAACTTTTTGTGAGATTTGGCACTATTCTGCACATACACCAATGTATCCTGAAAATTTCAGTTCAATCGGATGGCGCGTTCCTGAGATTTTTTCACTGAATTTTTTTGATTTTATATATATATATATATATATATATATATATATATATATATATATATATATATATATATATATATATATATATATATAAATATATATATGTATATATATAAATATATATATATATATATATATATATATATATATATATATATATATATATATATATATATATATATATATATATATACATATATTTATATATATCTATATATATATATATATATATATATATATATATATATATATATATATATATATATATATCTATACATATATATATATATATATATATATATATATATATATATATATATATATATATATAAATACATATATAGAAATATGAATTTTTGGCCAAAGTGATTTTAATACTAATGTTCTTCTTCGAACATTAGTAAAAATGAAGCAACACCGTCATAAAATACGAACACAGTCCCATTTTGTTTCTGAAATGTACAATGCAAATAGAAGCGTTGCGTTTTATTGTTTCATATGGTCCAGTCTAATTTAACCACATGTTCTACAATCCTTGCTTAAGATAAAACCGTAGTTACTTCGGAGAACTCTACTTCCAAATTTTTCAAGCCTTAAATTTACTAGCGGACATCGCGCCCATAAGTTGACCACAATCATTTGGAGTGTTTGTTTTTTTGTGCAAGTTTGTTATATTGGCCTACAATATTTTTGCAAACTAAATATCTAACTTTAATTAATTTTTGCTATGCGTTGAATCCATTTTATGTCTAATTATATTTATTTTATAATTATGTAAAATGTCCAATATATTTCCAGTAAGCATTACGCCTCGTGTGTATTTCCTCATGATAACAAACAGCTAAAAATGCTTAAAACATCGTCGTCATCAACCTTAGAACATTAATAGTTCCCACAATTTTTGTTCTCCATACAAAAAAATTGGTACCAGAAAATTGTATGTATTTATCCATATGACTATATATACCTACATATCAGTGGCGGGGGGTGAAATATCGACGGAGGGAAGTCGAATAATTATCCACCATTTTATATACACAACTATAATAATGATGTTTAGCATGCTGATGTTTGTCAGACTTACTAATTTCTATTTAATTCTCGTCACACTTACAGACAGTATAAAAAATCGTAATTCAAAAAAAACTCTAGCGCACCTGAACCGCTAGAAACACTAATGTTCGAAGAACAGTAGAAGAATCGAGCAGGTTTTGAGTGCATATTCCACCACATGTGCTGCTTATTACGGCCAAACTGTTTCAAATGCCACGTGTTACTTTCGTCTCAAGAATGCATTATAACTCATATGGTGGAAGGTTTCAGATATTACCACTGGCATGAATTTCAACGTTTATGAGAGCAAAACACGGGTTAATTATATTCGTTATCAGTTGCTTATTTCACATAATTTTGAAAGCAGCATCTCATATAACATCAATGAAGAAAATGCTCAGTGCCTGCAGCACTGTAACTGAAGTTGGTGTTTGGGGCTGCGATCCAAAAAATTTGCAGAACTTTGCGAATTGTAACATCGGTTATTTATTTTCATTGTAAATGTTTCCGGTATGTATACTAACTGTAAGCATTTATTGATACAAAAGTAGCACAACCGACTCGTGCTGGCAACCTTTCGCCAGTATCAAAGCCAAAAATATATCAAATCTGCTTCACGTTGTTTAATTACATTCGAAGTTATAGGAGTATAAAGAAATTTAGGGTTACCTGCAGCGAGTTTTTTCAAATGATCGAATGCTTAATATTTGCTGTTTATTGTCACTACAATATCATTACCATTTGAAAATTCTACGATAAAACCGCTTAATAAAGATATTGCAATTAAACACAAAACCAACAATAGCTGGCAACCCTATTGTGGCTTTTCAACCAAATTTGGCCTGAATAATGTTTATGACAGGTTTCATTAATTGTATGAAATTCGTATTGATTTCATGACTGCACTGGAAGTTATAGTGCAAAAAGTTTCATTTTCCTGAGCGAATTTTCAAAACCAAAGACACAAAAATTACCATAGCTGGCAGCACTAATCAAATTTTTCAACCAAATTTCCACCAAACAGAGACTAGAGTTAGGTTTAGCTACTGTGCCAATTTCATGAAAATCTGGTAACTTATTCACATTTCATAGGGCAAGAAGCAGTTTTTTTTCTTTGTAATTTTTCAAGATGGCACCACTGGCACAGACTTGCGCACAATTCAAAATCGCTTCTATCAAATCTGGTCTTACTTAAGTCCAATGCATTCTGCAAATTTTAGCTGTATCTGATTATTGGTTCGTGAGTTTCCGTGAATAGAAGTTTTTGATGCTAAAAATATAGGTTAACTGGGAGAGGGTTACCGTTCTTGTCCGACATGAAATTTCCAAAGTTTTATTTTGAACGTGTAGATATAACATAAGATTTATATACAGATTGATTTTATTGTAAGAAACGGACATTTTTTTGAATATTCGATGGTTTGAATGTTTTCACTTCCAAATTTTTTTTTTTCAAAATGAAGACACCAAAATTATCATAGCTGGCAGCTCCAACCGAATTTTTCAACCAAATTTCTACCAAACGTGGCTTAAGTAGGTGAAGGTCCAGCAATTGTGTGAGTTTCGTCAAAATCGAACGATTCAATCAGAATTTATAGGGCTAAAAACAGTTATCTTTTTTAGTGGTTTTTCAAGATGGCACCACTGGCACAGAATCGCTCGCATTTCAAAATCACTTCTATCAGACCTGGTCCTATTTAAGACTAATACATTCTGCAAATTTCAATTCATTTTGCTCATCGGATCGTGAGTTTCCGTGAACAGAAGTTTTTGATGCTAAAAATATAGGTAAATTGGGCAAGGGTTACCAGGCGTGCCCGTTATACCATATCTTTTTTTTTTTTTGGTTATGTAAACAAAGCACAAGATTTATATATGAGTGGCTTTTTTTTGAAGAAACGGCATTTTTTCAAGAGAGACGATGATTTGGAGGTTTTCACTTTCGTTGCCTGCCCTAGCTACAGAGTTGCCAGCACGCTAATTTAAAGCTACACAAATCTACAACTAAATAATATTAATATGTCCTGAAAATTTCGTAATGATTGAATAGCTCTGTCAAAAGTTATCGAAATTTAAAAATTTTTAAATTTTCCCGTCCTCTTTTTAGGCACCCAGCGCACACATAGGGTTAAAAAATTCCAAAGCATTATCCGATTCATATGTAAAACACGTTAGAAATTTATTTCGTTAACTTTATTTTTGCGAAAATTATTTGTGTACGAAATAATAGGTATATTAAAAATATCACTTAAATGGCCGCCGGCGCCAAAAGGTTAACAATAACTGACCTATTCTGCATATAGGACCTATTCTGCATATACACCTGGACCTATTCTGCATATACACCAATGTATCCTGAAAGTTTCAGCTCAATCGGATGGCGCGTTCCCGAGATTATCTCACTGAAATTTTTTGATGATATATATATATATATATAAAGAAATATGAATTTTTGGCCGAACCGATTTTAATACTAATGTTCTTCGAACATTAGTAATGTTCTTCGAACATTAGTAAAAATGATAAGCACAAGTGTATCAATATATCAGTGAGCAGTTTTTATCGGGTAACCTTCAATATACATGAAACCATTTGTTTTAATGTAAATAATGTTTGTAAAAAAGAAGCATGGAAAAAAAGTTTTTCTGAGCCGGCAGAACGCTAAATGGAAAAAATTGAAAGCAGCTATTTTTCATCCATTAAATTTACAAATATTTTGGAAATATAGCGGTTGAAATGAAAAAGTTGCGAAAAATGTCAACCCTTAACGTGAGGATGTATAGACAATTCTTCATTTACTATACTTTCAAACTGTTTTGCGACTTTTATTTTTAATATTTTTAAGGGTTAACGTATATATTTTAGGCATACATATTAAAAATATCAAGTTTCAGATTTCCCACGACAAATATTTTTATGTACTTTTCTTTTATTTCCTGATTCCTGCTTTACATGAAACATTATATAATTAGAAAGATGAAAACAATTTTACGCAGAATATGTATCATAAAAGAGTTTGGTGCAAGACAGGAACTCTGCAGTCCTTAATTAAAAATTCTTAGCGCCATTTTTGTTTCCAGGAAATTTGAATTTTCATTTTACCGATTCGGCACGTGATAAAAATTTTGCACTTCCAAAAAATGACTTCGCCTGTTAGATAACTTTTGTTCTTTTCATAAGTGCAGACAATGTCAAGAAATGTTTGATGTTTAGTGAATAGAGGCATTTAATACTTTTTTGCTTAGGACAACGTCCGAAGGCGAAAAAAA
The DNA here is from genome assembly GCA_963978885.1 of Nemotelus pantherinus. Taxonomy (NCBI): domain Eukaryota; kingdom Metazoa; phylum Arthropoda; class Insecta; order Diptera; family Stratiomyidae; genus Nemotelus; species Nemotelus pantherinus. The sequence goes on along the minus strand of OZ022266.1, from coordinate 91,774,557 downwards.
AGTCGTTAACAATAACAGACATTTCTTTGATAAAATTTACTAAAAATATGAAACAAATTCACTTGAAACTACATTTTCGTTAAAACATATTACATTGTAAATTATCATAATCCTTGTAGTACCTAAATCAATCAACATAAACTTAAAACCTTAAATCATTCATAGTATGAATTGTTACAGTCTCTTTTTTATTTCAGAAAATTTCGGTCGTTTCATTCAATATTGCCGTTGTGTTATATTTATGTGAACGTAACTTTCGATAGTTGTATTGCTCACATAAAAAACAGCACGTAAAGATTATATATTTGAGATATGAGTATGAAGATACAATTTTACTGGCTATTTAAAAACTAAAATTTTTCTTGTTAGTTTTTAGAAATGAATTTTGCCGTGCTAAGAAAAATGTCATGAAACATGAAAGAAACTCTTCGGCAATGTTTTAAGCAGACAGGATGAAAGTCCAAAAAAGAAAAAGTAAGAGTTTATAATGCATATTATATTGAAATGCGTTACACATACTGGCAGATGTACAACACCAAGAAATGGGAACAATGAAACCATACTCTGAAAAAATTTATTGCAGTACTTTCTATCGTTGGAATTAATTTCAAACACTACTTTATTTAATGTGGTTCAATTTTTCTAACTTTTGAATCGAAAAATGTTAAGTTTAAAGTCAATTTTGCCTTCCGAAGCTAAGGATGTGATTAACATCCATCTCTAAGTTTAATTTTGTGTTTAAGTATCAACCATCATATGAGAACGATTTGGTTTGATTCATTTAAAAATATTTGTGACTCCTAGTAACCAAACTAATTGTTGCGCTTTTGACGCTCTCTACACATAAGAATCTAAGATAACTCATGTTGTAAAACTAGTTTGTCATCGATCGCGTGCTTATCCGCAAAAGAATACTAATTGCGGTGGTAATTTTTAACCTGTGAATTTAAATTTTCGTTTGTTCGATTCTTAATTTAATTATGAGTGTTGAGTTGGGGTTTTAACGGAAAATTGCAAATCCGATGGTGTGAAAGCCGATTGTAGTAGAACGACTTTCGCCCGTCCAGTTCATTTCTCATTATAAGATGATTTTTTTTGATACCGCTTTTCTCCTTGCCCAATAAAGTAAGTAATCATAGATAAACTTAACCATACACCACTATTATGGCATAAGAATTTTGTAAATGCGCCGCAATTCGAATAAATGCATTCGGCAACCATTTGGACTTGTACTTTGTTTACATTGATTTGGCAACATGAATTTTGTCAAAGTCGAGAGGAGAAAGCATTCTAAAAGAAAAATTGGTGCCGCTCACATACGCTTATGTACGTGCATATCCCCCATCCATTTCTTCTATATCTTTGGTCTATCTGTATTCATTGAAAGACAGGTGGGCCTCTTCTCTCGGAGAGCGCTTTTCTGTTTTCAAGCATAAAATGAGAGTAGAAAACTAATGAGGAGACAAAAATCAGTATGTTAAAGCCAACAGGGCAAAAATCGCATACATACATAAAAACGTAAAAATGTCTACAGCGTAGTTAATTTAATTTTTCTTGATTTGAGGAGGGGTAAACGCTGGACGCAAAACTTTG